>ML296333.1:9455-39461 GCA_005239495.1 Nicotiana undulata
CCCCCCCCCCCCCCCCCCAAACAATGCACAACCTCAATTTATCAACTCGACAACTTTGGTCAGCATGTCTTTTGGAGGAAAAGAGTTCCTTCACTTATCAATTTTCGGATATGATGATACCTCAATTGAATGTGCTTTGATCTTGCATGAAATAATGGATTCTTGTCAAGATGAATTTTACTCTGGCTATTGCTGAAAAGCTCTCAATTATCCTGCTCTTTAAGAAAATTGTCGAGGCAAATCATCTCTTTTCCAGCTTTTGAGAAATCTGTGTACTTTGCTTCAGTGGTAGATAGAGCAAAAATTTTCTAAAGTCTAGACATCCAGCTAACAGCAGTACCACCCAAGGTGAATACGTAGCCTGTGGTACTTTTTGACTATCCAGATCGCCGCCTAAATTTGCATCAACAAAACCTTGTAAGATAATATTGTTCTTTTTAAAACAAAGTGTCATACATGAGGTGCCTTTGAGATATCACAATATCCATTTTACACCTTACCAATGCTCCTTTCCCTGATCTGACATGTATCTACTGACAACTCCAACAACATGGGCTATGTCAGTTCTAGTACAAACCATAGCATACGTCAAACTTTCTACTACTGAGGCATATGGAAGTTTGGACATGTACTTCCTTTCTTCATCTATCTTTGGTGATTGGTCCTTTAACAGATTAAGATGGTTTCCGAGTGGAGTGTTTCTGGTCTTTGCATCATGAAGACTGAACATGCTCAGTACCTTCTGAATGTATTTTTCTTAAGACAATTTTAAGGTTCCTTCCGACCTGTTTTGTTAATCCTCATCCCAAGTATTTGCTTAGCTAGTCCTAAGTCTTTCATTTCAAACTCATCTGCTTGTTGTTGCTTAACCCTTTTTTATCTCATTTATGCTATATCCCGCAATTAGTATATCATCAATGTACAACATTAAATGATATAGGATTCATTAAGATTTTTGATATAAAAGCAATGGTCCATCTCACATCGTGTGAAACCATTGTTATGCATGAATCCATCAAATTTCTTGTACTATTGATGGGGAGCTTGTTTCAAACTGTACAAAATTTTCTTCAACTTACACACAAGGTTTTTTTGACCAAAATCTTGAAAACCTTTAGGTTTCTTCATGTAGATGTCTTCTTCAAGGTCACCATGCAAGAAAGTGGTTTTTACGTCTAGCTGCTCCAAATGCAAATTTTCTGCAATTACGATACTTAGCACCTACCTGATAGTAGTTAATTTGACTATAGGAGAGAAGATCTCGGTGTAGTCAATTCCTTCCTTCTGCTGAAAGCCTTTTACTACTAATCGTGCTTTGTATACCATCATGCTCTTTCTTAACTCTGTTCACCCACTTGTTCTACAATGCCTTCTTTTCTTTGGGTAACTCTGTAAGTATCCATATTTTATTCTTTTGAAGATAATTCATCTATTCTTTCATGTCTAGCTTTCACTTATCAGAGTTTATCACCTGTATTGCATTAACAAAATGCTCTGGTTCTCCAACATCGGTTTAAAATAAATAGTGGAGAGAGAGAGAGAGTTAAGCTATCTGGAGTATTCGTGACTCTTTTAGATATCCGTAATGTAGGTTCAAGAGTAACTGATCCGAATTTGATTCAAGTTCTTACTCCATATTTGGTTCTGCATTTGATTATATCTCTAGTTTCGATTCTGGTTCTGATCCAGATTCGGCTTTTGGTTCTTCATCTGGAATTTCGGAGTCAGTTGTAATCATTCTAGACACTTCATTTTCTGAGATTTCTTCTAACTCAACTGTTTTAGATGTCTATTTGCTGGTGCTGGTTGTTTTTACTTCAAGCTTGTCTTTTTACATCACATTTTCATTACATGTGATATTCCTATGTCTTAGGATCTTTCTATTCTGATCATCCCAAAATCGATAACCAAAAGTATTATCACCCTAGCCAATAAAGAAATATTTCTTGGCTTTAGGATCAAGTTTATCTCTATCATTAGAGTTTTCATGCACATAAGCAACACAACCAAAATTGTTCAGATGTGAGAGAGTAACCTCCTTTCCTGTCCATATCTCCTTAGTGTCACGACCCAAACATCCCTCCGAACCACGTCGTGATGGCACCTAGTCTCTATAACTAGGAAAGCCTAACAATTCACAGAAAATACCAATATCGGTAAGACAAGTAGACTTCAAATTGCAATAGATACTAAATAAACAAAGACAATGCCGCTCAGCATGTACAATAACCAAACTCTACTTACACAACCTTCCTAAAATCCAGAAAGTTATGAGTCACAAGATATAAAAAAGAAATAACATCTCTAAACATTGAAGTCTAGGAAAAACAAATGCAGAAGAAGTGTTTGACACAGGGAAGAGTAGAAGGGAACTCCGAGGTATGCGGACGCGACAGATATACCTTGAAGTCTCCAAAGACTGCCTCAAACTCACAGATATTGTGGCCGATAATGAGCACCTGAATCTGCACACAAAACATGTGCAGAAGAGTAGTATGAGTACACCAAAACTAGTACCCAGTAAGTGTCGAGCCTAACCTTGGTCGAGTAGTGACGAGGTCAGGTCAGGACCACTTGTATATAATAAGAAAAAGAGGAGATTTAAGCAGTATAATAAGAGAATAAAGCTCAACAAAGGAAAACACAATGAGATAGCATAATAGAGCACGAAACTAAGCGATAGGGGATCTCCCGAGATACCGTCTCGTAGTCCCAAAGTAAATATGAAGGGAGAACTCCCGAGGTACCGCCTCGTAGTATCAAAAGTAATTGTGCAGGGGGATCTTTCGGGATACTACCGTCTCGTAGTCCCAAAAGTAAATGTACATGGGGATCTCGTGGGATACCGTCCCGTAGTCCCCAAAGTAAATATACAACACAGTCGATTCCAGACGAAAAGTACAACAAGAGACTCTATGGTCTAAACTAGGTACAAGTCGGGAAAAGAAACAAGAAAAACCAATAGACATGTAGAAAATAGTTCAATTAAGCAGTTAAGGCACATAGACAAGTTATTCTAAGCTAACGGGGAAACAACGCTTGCTAGTATGTTCAATTAAGGTAAAAACAGGATATTACTCTTTGGAAATCAGGTGTTTCGACAAATAGCATGTGTACGCACTCATCACTTCGCGTACGTGGCGCTCACATAGTAAAAAACAGTACCAAATCCTAACGGGATTTCTCTCATACAAGGTTAGCAAAGCCACTTACCTTGAACCAAGCTCAATCAATCGATAACAATGCTCTTCACACAAATATCCGACTCTTAATGGCCCGAATCTTGCCAAAACCAATTGCATACCATAAATATATCTATAAGACACCAATCTAGTCAATAGAATCTAAGCTAAGATGAAAAACTAGGAAACCATCCCAAAACGCCTCCCGGGCCCACGTCTCGGAATTGGGTGAAGGTCACAAAATACAAACACTAATTCACTCACGAGTCTAAACATAAACGAATTACTCTCCAACCTCAAATCGCCTTCCAAAACTCGAAATTATAGTCTATGAAGTTTCTACCATTTCCCCCCAAATTTCCACCTCAAATCTCTTATTAGAAGACAAAAATAACAATAGACTCATGAAATATAGCCCAATCCGAGTTAGAACCACTTACCTCAAATATTTCCTTGAAGAAGCCTCGAAAGATCGTCTCCCACCGAGCTCTCGAACTTCCAAAATCGAAATGGGAAATAAACTCTCGAAATCCTCATTTTCTGCCCAGTAAACTCGCTTCTGCGAGCCTTCAACCGCACCTGCGGGAATGCCATCGCAGGTGCGAAAATCACTTAAGGGGGACTGGGTCCGCATTTGCGAACAAGGGCCACTTCTGGGAGTCCGCAATTGCGCTCCTCTTCCCCTTCTGCATGTCCGCTTCTACAGATCTATGGCTGCACCTGCTGTCTCACCTAGACAAGTCCAAAATCGCTTCTACGGCTCCATGTCCACTTCTGCGGTGCCGCACCTGCAGTCCGATATGAACAAGTGCGATTACACCAGGTGCAATAGCTTCAGTAATTCCATAAGTCCACAACGCAATCCGTTAGGCATCCGAAACACAACCGAGGCCCCAGGGACCTCAACCAAATATACCAACCACTCCTAAAACACCATACGAACTTTGTCGATCCCTCGAATCACACTAAACAACTAAAAACACAATTCAGCCTACGATTCAAACATAAAGAACTCGAAACTTCAAAATTCGACAACCGATGCCGAAACCTATCAAACCACAAATTTTGCACACAAGTCATAATCAACCTTATGGACCTACTCCAACTTCAGAATCAGAATCCGACCCCAATATGACAATTTTCACAACGGATCAAAATATCCAAAACTTCAACTTTCACCATTTCAAGCCTAAATGAGCTACAGGCCTTCAAAACACAATCCGGACACGCCTCTAAGTCCAAAATCAGGAGTTCTATTCTGGAGTCGTCTTCATACAATTCCGACTACGGTCCAAATCCTAAAGCTTAAGGTTCCATTAAGGGACTAAGCATCACAAAAACACTCTGAAACCACGACCAACACCTCCCGACGAGACACATAAGCAAAAAACGACACGCGAAAAGTAGTAGACACGAGATCGGGGCTATAATTCTCAAAAAGACCGATCGGGTCATTACATCCTCCCTCTATTAAAATAATTATTTTTCCTCAAACGAGTATAGAGACATACCTGAAGCTTGGAAAAGATGAGGATATATGCTGCGCATATCTTGCTCGGTCTCCTAAGTCTCCTTCTCGACGAGCTGACCCCTCCATTGCACCTTCATGGAAGCAATGGTCTCCTAAGTCTCCTTCTCGACCGGTTGACCCCTCCACGGCACCTTCACGGAAGCAACGTTCTTTGACCTTAGCTTTCTGATATGCACGTCCATAATAGACACTCGCTCCTCAACATAAGATATATCCTTGTCTAACTGGACTGAGCTGAAATCCAACGTATGAGCCGGATCACCGTGATACTTCTAGAGCATAGAAACGTGGAATACCAGAAGAGCATTTGCTAGGATGCGAGGTAAAGAAATCTCATAAGCAACCTCCCCAACACGCCACAACACATAAAAATGACCAATGTACCTTGGGCTCAGCTTTCCCTTCTTCTCGAACCTCATAATGCCTTTCATAGGCGATACCCGGAGCAAGACCCGCTCTCCAACCATGAATTCTACATCGCAAACCTTCCAGTTCGCATAACTCTTATGATTTGACTGGGCTGTGTGAAGTCGATCCTGAATCACCTTCACCTTATCCAGGGCATCTTGAACCAAGTGTGTATCCAATCATCTAGCCTTGCCCGGCTCGAACAAACCCACTAGGGATCGACATCGCCTACCATAATGAGCCTCATAAGGTTCCATCTGGATGCTCAAATGATAACAGTTATTGAAGGAAAACTCCGCAAGTGGAAAAACTGATCCCACGACCCTCTGAACTCCATCACACAAGCACATAGCATATCCTCTAATATCTGAATAGTGCGCTCCAACTGTCCGTCCGTATGAGGGCGAAATGTTATGCAAAGCTCTACTCGAGTACCTAATTCATGTTGTATGGCCCTCCAAAACCGTGATGTAAACTACGTACCCCGGTCAGAGATGATAGATATTGGTACGCCATGAAGTGTGAGGATCTAGCGGATGTAGATTCGAGCCAGTTGCTCGTAAATGAGCTGACTTGGTCAACCTATCAACAATCACCCAAACTGCATCAAACCTCCGTTGAGTCCAACAACGAAATCTATAGCGATCCACTCCCATTTCCACTCTGGAATCTCTAACTTCAGAAGCAACCCACCCGGTCGCTGATGCTCGTACTTCACCTGCTAGCAATTTAGGCACCGAGCCACATACTCCACTATGTCCTTCTACATCCTCCTCCATCAGTAATGCTGCCTCAAGTCATGATACATCTTCACGGCACACAGATGAATGGAGTACCTCAAGCTATGAGCCTCCTGAAGAATCAACTCGTGAAAACCATCTACAATAGGAACACATAGCCTATCATAGATCCTTAATGCCCCATCATCCCTAATAGTGACCTCCTTAGCATCACCGTGTTGGACCATGTCCTTAAGGACAAGCAGATGGGGGTCATCATACTGACGCTCCCTAATATGATCATAAATGTGATGACCCAAATGGCCATCTTGTGATTTAAGACTCCATTTCGGGCTCGTTAGCCTTAAAAACCTTATTTTCATTCACCTTATTTTGCGTGCGATGTAATGTTCGCATTTGCGAACTTGTGATCGCATTTGCGATACCTGCAGCTGTTCATAAACGATTTTAGACGGGAGTTTTCATTTATTCTTCAAATTTTCGAACCCTAAACCTCAAGAGGCGATTTTCCAAAGAACCAATCTTCACCAAATGATAGGTAAGTTATTCCTAACTATTTTCTTTCAATCTCTTACTTCATTTAACAAGATTTCAACCTAGATTCTAGAATTTTCATGATAGAATTAGGGATTTTGGGGTAGAATTTAGGAATTTCGAAATTTAGAGATGTAGACCTCGAATTGAGGTCAGATTCCAAAACCAATTGTATATCCGGACTTGGGGGAGAATGGGTAAACGGATTTTGGTCCGAACCTTGAGTTTGGACAAGGCGGGCCCGGTGTCGATTTTTGTCTTTTGTTGGGAAAACTTAGGAAAACCATGATTATGCATTAAAGTTGATTCCTTTAGAAATAATTAATGATATTAAACTAGCTATGATTAAATACGAGTGGGTTGGAGGTGAATTCTAAAGGTAAAGTTGTACTTGAGCAGTGAATGACCTGCGAAATCGAGGTAAGTGTTGTGTCTAACCTTAGCTTGAGGGAATAGGTATTGTGTGACTACTTGCGACGTGTTTTGTTGTTGAATACGGTGTATAGGTGAGATGACGAGTGCCTATACGTTGTGATCGAGTCATAACATGCGAGTGAAAGTTCATGCTTTTTATCCTTGCAGTATTAAAGCCTATTATCTATGCTTATTGTTGCTATTTAAATGTTGGAAAAACATTGTATCCAATTCCACCAAGAGGGATAACATTAATGATTCTGTGACTGGTGAGGAAGAGTATAAATCACGAAGGGTGATTCCGTGCATAATTTCTTTAAATGGCGAGGAAGAGTGTAAAGCACGAAGGGTGATGCCGTGCATAATTTATCTATATTGTGAGACTGAGAGTGTAAAAGCACGAAGGGTGATTCCATTCAATCTTATTTATAATCTGGTGAGGAAGAGTGTAAAAAGCACGAAGGGTGATGCCGTGCTTTCTTATTTATTATTTGGTGAGGCCGAGACTAAAAGCACGAAGGGTGATGCCGTGCAGATTTCCTTTCTATTTTAATTGCTAAATTTGTTTGTTGATCACTGTCTATTTCTGTCTTATCGTTTTCTCACTCTGTATGTTAAAATTCCCCATTGCATGTTCCCTTCCCATTATTTGTTATTTTTAATTCTTTACTTGTTATTTCTATTAGTATGATTATTTTGTCCAGGTTTTATGTGGTGTCCTATCCCGACCTCGTCACTACTTCGCCGAGGTTAGGCTCCACACTTACCAGTACATGAGGTGGGTAGTATTGATACTGCACTATGCACTTCTTGTGCAGATCCAGGTTTAGGTCCGAGTTGAGTGCTAGTTGTACTTGACTATTCGCACGGAGACACGAGGTAGATCTGCAAACGTCAGCAGATTCCTTGAGTCTCTTCCTTATTATTCAGTTGCTGTTTTATTTAGTTCAAAAATAGTTATATACTTTCTTTTAACCAAATACTTGTAGTAAACTCTTAGTAGTTCATGAATTGTGACTCCCAAACCATAGGTAGTTAGAGATTTGTATTAATTTCGCAGTATAGTATACTATTTCATTTATTATTATTATTATTATTATTATTAGTTTGGTATCATATATTGGATAACAGTAAACTTCGTATATGTTTTAATTGTTTTAAATGTTGAAACCCTCTAATGTTGGTTTGCCTAGCAAGTACAACATTAGGCGCAATCACGATACCGCCGATGGGAATTCGAGTCTTGACAATAAAGAGAAGATCGAGAGACCACACAAGCCAGTACTCGACTCGACTAAAAAATATCCAATATGACAAACTAGGTGGATAAGGCATGGACATCTAATGCTAAGGGTCACCCAAACTTTCTGCCCGGCGACTTAAAGCATCGGCCACCACATTGGCCTTCCCCGGGTGGTACAAAATGGTGATATCATAGTCCTTAAGTAGCTCCAAACTCTGATGATAGGTGTAAGTCTCACAAAGAACACCATACAAATAGTGCCACCAAATCCTCAGGGCATAAGCAATAGCTGCTAACCCGAGATCGTGGACAAGATAGTTCTTCTCATGTACCTTAATTTGTAGGTACGCGTAGGCAATCACCCTACCGTCATGAATCAATAACGTGCCAAGACCAATCTGCGATGCATCAGAATACAGAGTGTAGGACCCCGAACCTATAGGCAATACCAATATTGGGACTGTGTTCAAAGCTTTCTTAAGCTTCTGAAAGCTCTCCTCACACTCTTTATTCCACCTGAACGGAGCACCTTCTCGGTTATCCTGGTCATAGGCGCCGCAATAAATGAAAATCCCTCTACAAAACGCCGGTAATAACCCACCAAGCCAAGAAAACTGCGGATCTCCATAGCTGATGACTGTCTAGGCCAACTCTGCACCGCTTCCACCTTCTTTGGGTCTACCTTAATCCCATCACTCGATACTACATGACCCAAGAATGCCACTGAGTCTAGCCAAAACTCACACTTAGAAACTTTTGCATAGAACTTCTTTTCTCTCAAAGTCTGAAGCACAATCCTCAAGTGCCGCTCATGATCCTCCCGAGTCCGGTAGTACACCAGAATGTCATCAATAAAATAAGGTTGGAACACACTGTGCATCAAATGCATAAAAGTTGTTGGGGCATTGGTCAGCCTAAAAGACATAACAAGAAACTCGTAGTGACCATATCGGGTCCTGAAAGCAGTCTTCGGGATATTTGGCTCCCGAATCTTCAACTGATGCTAGCCAGAACGTAAGTCAATCTTGGTAAACACCGTCCCACCTTGTAACTGATCAAATAAATCATCAATACGAGGCAATGGATACTTGTTCTTCACTGTAACTTTGTTCAGCTGGTAATAATCAATACACATGCACATAAAATCACCCTTTTTCTTCACAAACATGACAGGAGCACCCCAAGGTGACACACTAGGCCGAATGAAGGCCTTATCAAGCAACTCCTGCAACTGGTCCTTCAACTCCTTCAATTTAGGAGGAGCCATACAATATGGAGGAATCGAGATGGGCTGAGTGCCCGGCAACAAATCAATGCCGAAATCAATATCTCTGTCGGGAGGCATGCCCAGAAGATCAGCTAGAAAAACATTTGGGAAGTCCCTACTTACTGGAACTAACTCAACTGTAGGGGTATCAATACTAACATCTCTCACATAAGCTAAATACACTTCACACCCCTTCTCAACCATTCGTTGAGACTTACGAAATGAAAAAACTCTGTGGGGAGTATACTTTAATGTACCCCTCTACTCTAATCGCGGTAAGCCTGGCATAGCTAGTGTCACGATGTTAGAGTTATAATCAAGAATATCATAATGGGGTATAACCAGTCCATGCCCAAGATAACATCAAAGTCTACCATGTTGAGTAACAATAAATCGACTCTGGTCTAAAAACCACTAAGAGCAATCAAACACGACCGATACACGCGGTCCACAACAAGTGAATCTCCCACCGAAATAGACACATAAACAGAGAAACTCAAAGAATCCCGAGAAACTCTCTAATGTGGGGAAAAATAAGAGGACACATAGGAATACGTAGAGACTGAGTCAAATAACACCGGCACATCTCTATGACAGACTAGAACAATACATGTAATGATAGAGTCAGAAGCAACTGCCTTTATACGAGCTGGAAATAATACCTGGCATGGCCTCCCCATACAAGGAGGTCTCAGCCTCCCCAACCTCCACCTCGAGCTGGATGAGTAGGTGGGGCGGACGCTGGAGCTGGAATCATGGCCTGAGGACCTAGTAGAGCACGTGGTAGCTGAGAAGCCTAGGGAGGTGCACCCATCCTAAGTCTAAGGCAATCCCTCACCATATGGCGAATGTCTCCACACTCAAAACAACCCCTCGGAGGGCGTGGCTGATGTGACTAACTCGGGCCAGGTCTGTTGGACTAGCCACTAATAGCACCCCGAGCAGGAGGCACACTAGATATTGGTGGTGCATAATAAGGCTCCTGGGACCTAGAAGGAGCTGGAACACCACTGGCGGCTGGAAGATCTGAATGAACAAGGCAACTCACATAACCCCTACCATGGCGAGCTGCTGGGGCACGAGCTCCAGAATAAAAACCAGTCTCCCGAGACCTCTTGGCCTCTCGCTCCTATCTGTCCCGGGAAAGCATGCCCTCTAATGTCCTAGCAATGCTCACAACTTGCTGACATGAGATATCTATCTCCAACTCCCTGGCCATATTGATCCTAATGCTAGGGTGGAATGCCTCGATAAAGAGACGAACCCTCTCCCGGACCGTAGAAACCAACGTCGGCGCATGTCAGGCCAAATTACTTAAACGGACTGCATACTCTGACACAGTCATAGAACACTGGCGCAGCTGCTCAAACTCCACGCCATGAATCCCTAAGGCTCTGAGGGACATACTCTCTCAAACACATGTCCGAGATCTAAGTCCATATGAGTGAGGCTTCCTCGTCCGGACTACTCAACTTATAAGCATGCCACCACTGATAGGCCGCTCCTCCGAGATAGAAAGTTGTAAATAAAATCCCACTTGTCTCCGCTATGCCCATAGTACGGAGAATACGATGACACTCCTCCAAAAATCCCTGAGCATCATTTGAAGCCAATCCGCTGAAGGTAGGTGGGTGGTACTTCTTGTACCTCTCAAGTCTGAGCTACTCTGCCTCGGAAGCGGTTGTCCTGGTCTCATGCTGAACGAGAGCTACCGGCTGCATAGGAATGAACTCTGGGGCCTAATCAACCTGGGCCCTCTCCTCAAGAGTACGGGTTACGGGAGTCTGTGCCCCTCCCCTGGCCTGAGATGTGGCATGAGCTAATGGAATCAATCCAGCCTGAGCTAAGGTGTTGAACATGCTATTGAACTGGGCTAGAGTTTCTGGAAGGGCTGGTGCAGCAATAGGAACCTCCGGTGCCTGCCTTCGAGCTGGAGCTTCTGGGGGCTCTTCTATCGTAGCTCGCGCGGGTGCTCTGATTTCACCGTGTGGTCGTGCTATACCTTTACCCCGGCCTCTGGCGACTATAGTAGAGGACGCGGTTGCCTGGTCGTCAGATATCCCAGTATGGGTCCTCACCATATGTGAGAAAGAATATAATAGAGAATTTTAGAATTTGATGCCAATAACTCGCACGAAAAGGAATCAAAAGATGTATGATTGTTCCTAACAGTTTCATAGCCTCTCGAAGATAAGTACGGACGTCTCTGTACAATCTACGAGACTCTAATAAACCGGCTTATTGATCAGTGCCAAACATACACCACTATAAAGTAGCAAGGATGGTCGATGCAGGTTTACCCAACAAGGTCGGGATCGATGTCCATAGGGAATTAATTTATTTGGAACTCGATATCTATCTAAATCTAGATGTGTGTGTTGTTCCTAATTGCACTTCCTAACATGCTTGGTGTTGTTGCTACTTCTACTTCTATTTCTATTGTATGCTAAGATTAATGCTAAGTACAATATATTTGGTGAAAGTTTTCAAGTGTTTAAAAGGACTAGGGTAGTGACTTCCACCTAGGTGAATATCTAATGGGTATGAAGAATCTAGGGAAAGTTTGATCAATTTGGGATCCTAATATAGAAATCACACCCAAGTACTCACTTTATGCCTCTCGGTAGTTTGAGTGATTTTTCCCAATTCGGCTTTCTCAAATCCAAATGGGTATTCATTCAATACAAGTGATATTAGCTCAAGTCGGGTGCTACTACCTGTAGGTTTAACTCTTTGATTTGGGTTATCAATTTCTTGAGTTCACCCCAATTCCTTGCCGGCCTAATTTTCCTAGACTTAGTTCATCTTTCTCAAGAAGAGCCTATTGAACCAAGTCACTGCATGGTTTTGAAGATTGACAAATGCCTACTCAGTTGAACCAGGTCCATCAGGACAAACATTATCAAATAGACCCATTGGCACAAGAATCATACATGCACAGGAGATAAACATGATCTGTGAATTATCTATGAACTAAGAGGTTGTCTCCTAAAGCGAAAAGGTTGAAAAGTGATAAGAAGAAAGAGTTCGAATTCAGCAAGGACAGAAACAATCGAGGAAGTTGAGATGAACACAAACTCTTCCACGAAGGAAGAGTTGCACTAGAACTTAATAACAACATCTCAACTACGTATTCTATAAATTGTTGAAGCATTCCTGCTGAAGAATTGATCGCACAAAGACAGAAGTGAAACAAGAACTGAAAGCAAAATTACCAAAGCAATTTGGCAAGCAGAATCCCTGTGCGACACAAAAGCTACTTGAACCAACTAGAAGAACCAGTTCCATCTGTTATCTTTTGAGTCTAGTTCGTTTGTAGTAGGTGATGAAATATTGTATCTTTCAGCTTTATTAGAAGCAATTGTAATAGGTACACATTGATCAAGTTAGAGTTAACTTGAAGTTTGTCGTAATTTGCTAGAGGCTAGTTTGCCACAAAGGGATTAGAGTTAGTCCTTAGGTTTACAAAAGAGTTTATTTTGTAAATGTTGTATGGCTTAGAGTTGTAGTGAAGAGTTTGGGAAAATCCTACTGGGAACTAAGTCGTGGATTTTTCACCTTTTGAGCCAGGTGTTTTCCCCGTAAAATTGCTGTGTTCTTTAATTTCTGCATTACTTTTCCGCAAACAATAGAAGTTGGAACTCCAAGAAAAACCAGGTTCTTCTATAGATACTGCACTCGAAAATTGGACACCACACAAATCACCCCCTCTTGTGTGGTATTGACGTATAAAACATCAATTGGTATCAGAGCAGGTTATCCTTGAAAAGGCTAACACCTTGGAAAAGATCAAAATGAGTGCACCACCTGGAAACTGGGAGGGTCAATCAACTGCAAGGCCACCACTCTTTAATGGCCAGTATAACTTTTTGTGGAAGAACAAGATGAAGGACCACTTGATTGGATAATACTATGAGATTTGGACATAATCATTGATGGTCCTCTAGCCACCATGAAGAAGATTGCTGAAAAGTAGATGTACCAAAAACTAGAGCTGACTGTGCTGCTCAAGATCTGAAGAAATGGGAGAAGAATGCTAAGGCCAAAAAATGGCTAGTGTGTGGACTAAGTCCAGACGAGTATAGCAGAATCCAAAGCTGTACCATTGCCAAAGAAATCTGGGATACCTTGCAGGTAGCCCATGAAGGAACACCTCAAGTGAAAAGATCAAGAGGTACTCTACTATACTCTCAGTATGAAAACTTTACTATGAAAGAAGGAGAGACAATCCAAGAGATGTACACGAGGTTCACAACTCTGACAAATGAACTCAAGTCTCTTGGTAGAGTCATTCTTGAAGAGGACAGGGTGGAGAAGATCCTTACAAGGGTCTTGCCAATTTTCACGGGAAAGCAAAATCACTTCTATCCAGGAATCCAAAAATATGGCAACCCTCAGATTGGATGAGCTTATTGGAAACCTTACTGCCTATGAACTCAGAAGGCAGACAATGAAAATGGATGCTCCAAAGAAGGAAATGAGTCTAGCACTGAGAATCACTGAGGGAGCAGATCTGGTGGAAGATGAAATGGCCATGATAACTAAGGAATTCAGAAACTTCCTCATAAGGAAAAAGGGCATCTCAAGAGGTGGAAACTACAACAAAGCTAAAACTCCAGAAAGGCCAGTCAATAAGGGATGCTACAAGTGTAGAAAGACTGACCACCATATCAAGAATTGTCCTCAGTGGGAATTGGAATGGAAAAAGGAGAGATTTGAGAGAAGGAACAGGATGAAGGAACTGGTCCAACCCAAGAAAACCACAACAAAGGCTATGATTGCTGCTTGGGAGGAAAGCTCAGATAAAGAATAAGAAGATGGTGAGAATGAAGAACAAGCGCTCATGGCAATTGGAGAATCCGATGAGGAATCATATGAAGAACCAGAGGTAAGTATCTCCCATCTCAAAAACAAAATAAAGTTCCTATCTAAAGAGAAACTCTTTGAGTTGCTACTGGATTTCATGGATGATTCTGAAGAAACAACCAAAGAGAAAGAACAACTCTCTAAAGAATGTGCAATGCTAAAAGCAAAATGCATGAACCTGGAAATCAGAGTAAGTGAATCTGAAAAGAAAAACACTGTCCTGATGAACCAGGTTCATCCACTTGAAACTGAGATTCTAGAGCTAAAATTTGAAAATTTAAAGTTAAAGCTAGGATCCAGTAAAAAGATTGTTGATCATTCTCATACCATGTTAGAAGAAAATATGGGAAAACTAAAAGATAAGATGTATACCAATGATGAGCAAATAAGGACTCTTAAAGAAGAACTTGGTAAAGTCAAACATGATTTAGATCGAACTTGTAAATGGAATAAATCCTTTGATTCCTAACATGGCTTCAAGAAAACCATAGTAGCAACTGGAGAGGACTTGGCTTTGGGAGTCAACTGCCCAAGTGGGATCCCAAAAGCAAGTATCTCACTCTCCCTGAGAATAAAATCTGCACCCATTGTGGTAAAACCGGTCATTACAATATTGAATGTACTGCAAAAGAGCAGGCCAGTCAAAGAAATGAGAGTTTTGTTGAAAATTAAAATTGGTTACCAAATTGGGCCAAAAAAATCTTAATTCATCCTTTTCTCTCATAGAAAAGGACCCAAACTAGTTTGGGTTCTTAAAACTAACCCCTGATATCTTTTTGTAGGTTCAAGTGAGAGGAAGCAACCAAATTTGGTACTTGGATAGTGGCTGCTCAAAACATATGACAGAACAAGGAACAGTTCCTTTCACTTGAAAACCTCAATGAAGGTAATGTCTCCTTTGGAAATGGAAAGAAAGGTGAAATTATAGGGGTTGGTAATGTAGGTAAGGATGACACACGTTCCATTAAACTTGTGTACTTGATAGATGGCTTGAAATATAGCCTGATCAGTGTGTCACAATTGTGTGTCAGAGGTAACCTGGTTGCTTTCACTTTCACAAAATGTTTTGTGATTAACCTGCTTACTGAAAAGAGTGTTTGGCAGGGAAAAAGAATGAATAACATCTATGTCATAGACTAGTTTACACTGTCTGAAAATGAACTCACTTTCTTAAGTGTGTTGGACAATAATCCCCTCCTTTGGCACAAAAGACTTGGTCACGCGAGTCTGAATCAGCTTAACAAATTAGTCTCTAAGAACTTAGTGGTAGGGCTTCCTAACATTAAGTTCAAGGAAGACAACGTTTGTGAGGCATGTGCAAGGGGGAAGTAGGTAAGATCCTCATTCAAAAGCAAGAAAATGGTCAGTACCACCAGGACGTTAGAACTGCTTCATATGGACTTATGTGGTCCTATGAGAACTCTGAGCAGATGTGGTAAAAAATATGTAATGGTTCTAGTTGATGATTACTCAAGGTTCACTTGGACCTTATTTCTGACATCTAAAGATGAAGCATTTGATATGTTAACTTTATTTGTTAGAAAAACTCAAAAACAGTTGGGAAATCAACTAGCATCAATAAGATTTTGATCATGGTACTGAATTTGAGAATGCAAAATTTGTTGAGTTCTGTGAAGAACATGGTATCAATCACACCTTTTCTGCCCCTAGAAACCCACAACAAAATGGGGTTGTTGAAATAAAGAACAGAACTCTTGAAGACATGGCCAGAACCATGCTTCTTTCTAGCAAACTACCTCACAGCTTCTGGGCAGAAGCAATAAACACTGCATGCTACATAATAAGTGGATGCATGACCAGGACACTGGTAGAGAAAACTCCTTATGAATTACTTAAAGGGAGAAAGCCCAACATATCCTACCTTAGCGCTTTTGGATGCAAGTGCTTTGTGCACAACAATGGCAAAGATTCCCTAGGAAAATTTGATCCCAGAAGAAATGAGGGAGTATTCTTGGGATATTCATCACAAAGCAAAGCTTATAATATTTATAATAAAAGAACTATGTGCGTAGAGGAGAGTGTGCATGTTGTTTTTGATGAAACTAATACTCTTTATGAGAGACGGGAACCAGAAGATGAGGATCTTGGAATGGTCATAAGCAGTGAACAAATTGAAGCAATTATGGAAAATGGACCAGGTCCAACTACCCCGAGCAACATGACAGGGGGAACTCAACAGCAAAGTACTCTGGACCTTGGCCCTGATCCTGTTTCACAACAACAAGACATCATGGGATCATCTAGATGTGAACAATTGGTGCTCAAACCACACAGATGTCAGAGTTCTCACCCTCTTGAGAACATCATAACAGATTTGACATCTAGAATTAAAATAAGATCCTCCTTGAAAAATCTGTGTGCGTTTTATGCCTTTCTATCCTTGATTGAACCAAAGAACATTGGTGAAGCCTTACAGGATACTGACTGGGTAAATGCCATGCAAGAAGAGATGAATCAATTTGAAAGAAGTCAAGTATGACACTTGGCACCCAGACCACTAGACATATCAATAATTGGCACTAAGTGGGTCTTCAGGAACAAACTCGATGAGGATGGAACTATTACAAGAAACAAGACCAGACTAGTTGTCCAAGGATATAGTCAAGAAAAGGGAATTGACTATGATGAGAGCTTTTCTCCTGTGGCAAGATTGGAGGCAATCAGACTTCTTATAGCATTTGCTGCACACATGGAATTCACTCTACATCAGATGGATGTAAAGAGTGCTTTCCTCAATGGTTATCTAGAGGAAGAAGTATTTGTAAAACAACCTCCAGGTTTTGAAATCAAGGAGACACCTGACCATGTATACAAAGTTGACAAGGCATTGTATGGACTCAAACAAGCACCAAGAGCATGGTATGAGCGACTATCAAAATTCCTTTTAGAACATGGATACAAACAAGGTAAAATTGACATTACCTTATTCTTAAAGGAAAAAGGTAAGGATCTCCTGGTTGTCCAAATATATGTGGATGATATCATATTTGGGGAGACCTCTGAAAAATTGAGTAAGGAATTTGCTAAACTTATGGAGAGTGAGTTTGAGATGAGTATCATGGGTTAGCTAAACTTCTTCTTAGGCTTCAAATAAAGCAAAACGCAAATGGAACAATGAACCATCAACAAAAATATGTGAAGGAATTGCTCAAAATATTGAAAACGGAAAAAGATATTGACACCCCCATAGTCACAACTACAAAATTAGATGTGGATGAACCTAGTTCATCTGTTGATCAGAAGCTATACAGAGGGATGATTGGGTCTTCATTATATCTCACTGCCAGCAGACTCTATGTAAAGCGCACTCACTCTAACGGCGTACCTTTTGCATGATGGGTGAGCGAGGAAATGCGAACAGCGGCTTAAGTCATTAGGTGTAGGCGCTTTCCAGAGGTGGAATCTTCTAGTTCTTCCTATTTGACCCGAAACCGATCGATCTAGCCATGAGCAGGTTGAAGAGAGCTCTAACAGGCCTTGGAGGACCGAACCCACGTATAAGGCAAAATACGGGGATTACTTGTGGCTAGGGGTGAAAGGCCAACCAAGATTGGATAAAGCTGGTTTTCCGCGAAATCTATTTCAGTAGAGCGTATGATGTCGATGGCCCGAGGTAGAGCACTCAATGGGCTAGGGTGGCCTCATTTTGCCTTACCAACCCCAGGGAAATAACAGTGAAGAGAATTATGAGATATCTGAAAGGGACTACTGATTTATGCCTTTGGTACCCTAAAGGTAGTAATTTTGACCTTGTAGGATATGATAATGCAGATTATGCAGGTTTCCTAGCTGACAAGAAAAGTACTTCAGGCATGGCTCACTTTTTGGGCTCTTGCCTTGTGTCTTGGGCCACCAAGAAACAAAATTCAGTAGCCTTGTCTACTGCTGAGGCTGAATATGTGGTTGCAGCCTCATGTTGTGCTCAATATCTATGATCAAGCAACAACTTATGGATTTTGGTATAGAGGTTGGATGCATTCCTATTTTCTGTGACAACACTAGTGAAATTAGTATGACGAAGAACCCGGTTCATCGTTAAAGAACTAAGCACATAGAGGTTAGACACCATTTCCTAAGGGATAACTATGAAAAAGTAAAGATCTCAATCGATTTTTGTGCTACTGACAAACAAATTGCAGATATCTTTACTAAAGCACTGAGTAGGGAGCATTTTGAGAGAAATCGGCTTGAATTAGGGATGATTAATATCACCTAGTTAAAAAAAACAATTTAGGCTAGAAACACTAAAATATAAATTAACCAGACTAATCATTGCTCAGTAGTATGACTTTACTGCCATACACTCTTGCCATGTATTAATATGATTCCCTGGATGCTAATGATGTTTTTCTATCTTTGTAAATTGAGGCAAATTAAAGGTCGATGCTGGTTCATCTGACTGACAAGGTACGTGCTCATCTCCATACACTTATTGAATTATAGTCACACGTGAGGAGGACTCTATCGATATTTAGTTCATCTCAAGTTCTATGTACTTATCCTAAAATGAACAAGTTCCAAAGAGTCCCATCGTATCTTAATTAGCATAGATTTAGGGATCCCTAACCGTCTTATCAATGACACCCCTACGGCGATTAGACTTCCACTTGACTAATAAATCTGCATGTTGTTCAATTAATAACCACATCTTTAAAAGGCCATCATTACCTCCTCTCTTAAAAAGCATAACCGTCGAACCTAGTTCTTCATTTCTCTCAAACCAAAACTGATCGACTTTCTTCTTTTCCAAAATTATTCATAAAAATGTCTTCACCACCCCCTGCTTCATCTTCCTCCACCAACCCTGATTATGGGGATCATAATACTAGTTCTAATTCTCCATTAGTATACAATTCACATTCTCCAACCAGATCTTCAACCCCCCAAAACCCTCCAGTTCTTGAACCTACTCCTGAACTTACACCTAACCCTATTTCAACCCCTAGGGCGCGTAGAGTGAAAGTTTTGGCCAGAAAATCAAGTTCTTCTGGTTCTCGTGCCAAGTTTCTGGAATAAATACTTCAAGATATCAAGGTCGAAGATTCTGAATCCTATAGTGAATCATTCAAATCTGCTAATGATAATGAAGCACCAGGTTTATCTGACACTATACAGGGAAATCTTAAAGTTGGCTCTGCAACTGGTATGGCTGAGAACATATTTGTTTTGGTAGGGTCGATTATGGATGTAGAAGTGCCGGATAGGCGGAGAAAACTTGGTTAAATTATAAACCTTGAGAGAGAGGAAGAAGGGAGCTCAGTAAGGGGATCTGGGAAAGACGGTGCCACTCTGGCTATTTGTGGCCCTGTTCCTGTGATTGATGAAGAAGGAGTCACAGCTTTAGGGGGAAACATTTCTAGGGAATCAACAACTGGTCTGGAGAGCCTACTACAATCAGTAGATGAACCTGGTTCATCTATTGAGGAGATGTTGGATAAGAAACGGAGGAAGTTGGGAGAGTCCTATAATCCCAAAAAGAAAAGAACTCCTAAGTCCAAGAAGGCTACTACCTAAATTCCACCAAAAAAGAGGAAAGCTTCATTATCTGCTGATACTCCTGCCCCAAAGATTCGAGCTACAAGAAGTGCTGTCAGGCAAGGAGAAAAATAATTGGAAAGAGCTCTAAGAGAGAGCAAAAAGAAGAAGGCTGCTAAGGGAAAGGCAAAAGTGGG
This sequence comes from Nicotiana undulata, assembly GCA_005239495.1. Lineage (NCBI taxonomy): Eukaryota > Viridiplantae > Streptophyta > Magnoliopsida > Solanales > Solanaceae > Nicotiana > Nicotiana undulata. The sequence continues at coordinate 29,334 of ML296333.1, forward strand.
AGAGCCTATTGAGGCAGTTACTATTGATGATGATGCGATGGACCTGGTCCATCATTAGGAGCATCCTGATCCAGTTGTAGTTGAGACACCTAAACCCAAGAAAGATATGGCTTCTTCCAAGCAGTCAGCATCTGTGTCTACCACACCCTCTACCATTGCAAAGAGGACCAGGTCTGAGTCAAGAAAAGTCAAGATTACTGATGATGATGAATGGAGTGGAGGAGAAGAGGAAGGGTATGGTGAAGAGACTGATAAACTCACCATGTTTGGCAAGTGTGCTATCTTGAAGGGAAAGCTTGTTAGAGACCTTGAGGAATCAGGGATGATTTTCCTGATGGATACCCTAGACGTGCAAGGGTGGAAGGACATGGTTCTTCACCTTGAAGGAAGGCTGGCTAGCAATGAGTTGGTTTAATTTATGGCCAACGCAGTTTTCAAGGATGGCATGGTAACTACCAGGGTTCATGGAGCTGAAATATCATTTGATGCAAAGGGGTTTGGTGGAGATACATAATATCTCTGTTGAGGGTTATGATGACTATACAAGGAAAAGATGGCCTAATCTGGATGGTATGTCCTCAGCTCTCAACATCAACAGGTTTTTCTGTGAGAATGATAAGGAACCTGAGCCCAGGGCAGTATTCAAGAGCGAGATGCGAACTCAGCACAAACTGTTCTTTGAGTTTGTGATCACGTTTCTGCTGCCAAGACAAGAGAAAAGGCACATTGCCAGCTACATGGACCTCACGCTTATGGAATGCTTGTACAGGGGGTAAGCAGATCAATTGGTCTGCTTTCATCATCCACCTCTTGGACAGAGTTGTGAATGGAGCAAAGGCGCATTCTATACTGTATGGATTTATTCTGACTATTGTGCTTGCCCACTTCAAGGTTCCTGTGAAGAAAGCTGAGATGGCTACTGCTAAGGACTATTTTGGGAAGAATGCACTGCTGACCTGTGACTACATTCTAAATGTTCCCTAGGATGATCTTGGTTCATCTAGGAAAATGCCTGTTAACAGCAAGGTCAGGTCATTTGTGCAAGAAGGTGAGATAAAGGATGCAGAGATCCTTCGACTGAAATCCTTCCTTATTGAGGTTGAAGCTGAGCGGGATGCTCTCAAAAATGAATTATCCAAAGAGAAGGAGAAGAATGAGGGTGTTATTCAACAAATGCTCTCCCTTCTTCAAGCCAAGACCACAACCTCATCTGCCCCTTCCCATCCCTAGGAGTCCAGTGCCACCAAAACCCCTTCAATGCTCAGTTTGGGATTTTATCTTGTTATGTTATTTTTTGTTGTTCTGCTCATGGTTGCGACTGTTTTTAATTCATTTTGTGTATGGTGCTTGATCTATGGTCTAATCAATGAATTTTCTTTTTGGTTATTGATCCTGTCTTAGTTTCTTAAATAGCTTATATTTGATTGGTTTCTTTTGATGATTAATCATGCTTTGCACCTGCAGTTGCCTCAATGGCCATGAGTAATTGTTAATAACTCTGGTAAGTTTATCATTTTGCAACTTTTCGATGATGCCAAAAGGGGGAAGATATGTGCTTCAACGATTTTTGTGATATTTTATAACCTAATCAACCTGGTCTCTCTATCATAAATGCTTAAAAACTTTACGAAGTGTCTAGGTTGGATTGAAGTATGTACAGGGCTGAGCATAGAGTTTGTCATCATCAAAAAGGGGAAATTTGTTGAACGAAGTCACTGCATGGTTTTGAAGATTGACAAATGCCTACCTAGTTGAACTAGGTCCATCAGGGAAAACATTATCAAACAGACCCATTGGCACAAGAAGCGTACATGCACAGGAGATAAACATCATATGTGAATTATCTATGAACTAAGAGGTTGCCTCCTAAAGAGAAAAGGTTGGAAAGTGATAAGAAGAAAGAGTTCGAATTCAGCAAGGACAGAAACAATCGAGGAAGTTGAGATGAACACAAACTCTTCCACCAAGGAAGCGTTGCACTAGAACTGAATAACAGCATATCAACTACGGAATTGTTGAAGCATTCCTGCTGACGAATTGATCGCACAAAGACATAAGTGAAACAAGAACTGAAAGCAAAATTACCAAAGCAATTTTGCAAGCAGAATCCTTGTGCGACACAAAAGCTACTTGAACCAGTTAGAAGAACCAGTTCCATCTGTTATCTTTTGAGTCTAGTTGGTTTGTAGTAGGTGATTAAATATTGTATCTTTCAGCTTTATTAGAAGCAATTGTAATAGGTACACATTGATCAAGTTAGAGTTAACTTGAAGTTTGTCGCAATTTGCTAGAGGCTAGTTTGCCACAAAGGGATTAGAGTTAGTCCTTAGGTTTATAAAAAAGTTTATTTTGTAAATGTTATTTGGCTCAGAGTTGTAGTGAAGAGTTTGGGAAAATCCTACTAGGAAGTAGGTCGTAGTTGTTTCACCTTTTGAGCCAGGTGTTTTCCACGTAAAATTATTGTGTTCTTTAATTTCTGCAATTACTTTTCCGCAAACAGTAGAAGTTGGAACACCAAAAAGGATCAGGTTCTTCTATAGAGACTGCACTCGAAAATTGGACACAACACAAATCACCCCCACTCTTGTGTGGTATTGACGTATAAAACATCAGAGCCTAAGTCATAAAGGCATGAATCAGTGTTTGCAACCACTAAGTCTACAATTCTAGCATAAATTAGGTTAAATATCACTAACCCATAAACAATCAAGCCCTAAAATTCAAGACCCATCAAATACTTACAGTAGGGTTGGGTCACAACCCTAGCTATGGGTCTAGCTACTCATAATAATAGCAGAAATTAAAGATAAAGATAAGATATTATCCATAATATTAAAGTAAAAGATGAAAATCTAATGTTGTTAGGTAAATCTTGTACGAAATTGCCCGAATAGGAAAACCTAGTCGTCTCACGTACTCTGCAAAAACATAACATAACCTAAAATTAACGAAAATTTCTATTTATACTAAATTGAAATTTCCAAACAAAAACACCTATGCGGAGGTTCCACGACCGCGTAATTCTGACCGCGGCCGCACTCTTGCTTTCGCGGCTGCATAATTTTGATCGCGGTCCGCGTTTCTTCACATCTGGGACTGGGTTTAACCTTGTTTTGTAGACCGCATAATTTCTACCGCATCTACGAGAGAGGCTACCACGGCAGCGTAATTTCGATGCGGACCGCCTTTCTCCTTTATGCTTGAATTATGCACTCTCTGATCCTTAGCAACCGCGGTCCACGGAATTTCAATCGCGTCCGTAGTGGTACTTTCACGACCAACTCTTTTTGATGCGGACCGCGTTCATATTTGTTGTAAAAAAGCATCTCTCTGATTCTCCATTTCGTGGACCACGTAATTATGTCCGCGTCCGCGTTGATACTTTTGCGGCCGCACTTTTCTATCGCGGTCCGCGTTCCACAGCTGTTGACCCAGTCTTGGTCTTTGTTCAAGTTTCGACTCCTTTATGAGTTGATTATGGCTACTTTGGCTCATTTTTAAACAATCCCAGCAAGCAACAATATTAAGTTAGTTTCCGGGAATACCTTGTCACGACCCAAATTCCCAACCCTCAGGATCGTGATGGCGCCTAACACCACACTTGCTAGGCAACACAATGCTAGAACTTATTTAATTATTTCTCTTAAAGTTTACTCACACATAACAAAACAATGTAAAAATGAAAGCTGAATCTAAAATTTTCGATAAAAAATTTCATAAATAATATCCGAAAGAATAAACCGAATCGCGAACTAAATAGATAACCATAAAACTACCCAGGGTCTGGTGTCACAATTCACGAACTACTAAAGAATACTACAAATAATAGGCTGAAAGAAATATGTATCTGGTTTGAAAGAAATAAAACAGCGCCTAAGTAATAAAGGGAAGACTCCAGGAATCTTCGGGCGCCAGCAGATCTAACTCGTATCTCCGTGCGTATGGTTTAGCTACTACTTCAACTTAGCTCTGGCATGTACCTGGATTTGCACAATAAGTGCAGAGTGTAGTATCAGTATAACCGACCCCATGTACTGAGTAAGTGTCGAGCCTAATCTCGGCGAAGTAGTGACGAGTCTAGGACATGACACCACATAAAACCTGGACATATATAAACATGCTAGAAGAAATAAACAAATAAAGAGTTTACAAAAAACAACCAATGGGAAAAGGTCATGATGTGGGGAATCTTATCGTAAGGGTTTAAACAACGAAAAGAAAGATATAAACAATGATAAACCAACTAAATTGAGCAACTAAATTAAAAATGGAAGTTGTACGACATCACCCTTCGAACTTTTACTCTCCGCCTCACCAAACAATAAATAAAGTGCAATGAATATGAATGCACGACATCACCCTTCATGCTTTTACTCTCATCCTCGCCACATAATGAATATGAATGCATGCATGGCATCACTCTTCGTGCTTTTGCTCTCATCCTCACCATATAAAGAATGTGAATGCATGGACGACATCACCTTTCGTGCTTTACAGTCTTCCTCACCAATCACATAATCATTGACAGGATAACAAGGAGGATTTCACAAGAAATCAATATTTAACATTGTTTCCAACATAATTTATCATTTAAATCTCAACTCAGTGTTCACAATATTATCCATTTCAGTGGAACCGGATACTAATCTTCCAATATTTCAATAACAACAATAATCACAAGTAGTAGGCTCTAAAACAACCAAAAATACAAGAATTAACTTCCACTCGCATGTTATGACCTGACCCACAACGTATAGGTACTCGTCACCTCACCTATACATTGGATTTAGCAACAAAGCACGTAGCAAGTAGTCACCAAACACCTATTCCCTCAATCAAAGGTTAGCCACAACACTTACCTCGAATTCGCAAGCCACTCACCGCTCAAGCACTGCATTTCCTTTAGAATTGGCCTTCAAATCACTTGTATCTAATCATAATTGGTTTAACATCATTAATTAATGCTAAAGGTGCTAACGTTAATTCAAAATCATGGTTTTCCTAAGTTTTCTCAATAAAATATGAAAAACGACCCCGTGCACGCTTGGTCTAAACTCGAGGTTCAGACCAAAACTCGTTACCCATTCTCCCCCGAGCCCAAATATACAATTTGCTTTGGAATCTGTCCTCAATTCGAGGTCTAAAAACTCAAATTTTGTAATTCCTAAGTTCTACCCAAAAATCCCAATTTTCACAATGAAAATTCTAGATTCTAAGTTGAAATCTTGTTAAAAGTTGTTAAGGAATTTGTTAGAGATCACTTACCAATGATTTTGAGAAGTTAGGGTCTTTGGAAAATCGCCTATGGAAATTTGGGGTTTCAGAGAATTGAAAAAGGTGAAAAACCTGTCTGAAATATGTTTGAACGGGCTCCGGATCTCGCATTTACGATCAGGGGTTTGCAATTGCGAACCCTTCAGAATTTTGCAGCCATCGCAAATGCGAAGAAATTGTCGCATTTGCGACATATGGAAACTTCGCATTTGCGGCCTGAATTATCGCATTTGCGAGATCTGAGGCTGGCCCGGGACTTCGCATTTGCGAAGCCTGATCTCGCAAATGGTAGTTCAGAGGCCTACCACACCAGATATCAGTTTTGCAAAAAAGTATTTCTAAGTCTAAACACTCTGTAACCTACCCGAAACTTACCCGAGCCCTCGGGGCTCCAAACTAAACATGCACGCAAGTCTAAAAACATCATACAGACTTGATCGTGCGATCAAATCATAAAAATAACATCAAAAACCACAAATTTAACCCCAAAACTCAAGATTTCCTTAAGAACACTCAAATTTCTAACTTTTCAACCGAACGTCCAAATCACGTAAAATCAACTTCGATTCTCATCAATTTTCACAAATAAGACTTAAATATCATAACAAACTTGTTCCGGGATACAAAACCAAAATACGGGCTCGATACCAAGATTTTCACATTTTATTTCCCGTAATAGGGACCTCGGAATTCAATTTCGGGCATACGCCCAAGTCCCATATTTGCAGAGGCTCACTCGGGATCGTCGGAACACAGATTCGGGTCCATTTACTCAAAATGTTGACCAAAGACATATAAAAACAAATTTTTAACACTAGAAATTACTATTTCTCATATTTTAAAATAATAACTTTCCAGTTTTACTCCCATACTGCGCACGTAAATCGAGGTGATTAAAATTAGTCTTTTTAAGGCTTACGAATCTGGAATAGTGTCTTAATTCATAAAATAACCCTTTGGGTCATCACAATCTCCACCTCTAAAACAAATGTTTGTCCTCGAACGGACATAGAAAATTACCTGAATTGGCAAACAAGTGGGGATATCTACTATGTATGTCAAACTCGGACTCCCAAGTAGCTGCCTCAACGGGCTGACCTTTTCACTGCAATCGAACTGAAGGATAACTATTTGACCTCAATTGACAAACTTGCCGGTCTAAAATGGCCACTGGATCCTCCTCATAAGTCAAATGTTTGTCCAATTGAACAGAACAGAAATCTAACACGTAGGACGGGTCACCATGATATTTTCGGAGCATAGACACATGGAATAATGGATGAACTGAGGATAACTATGGAGGCAACCCAAGCCTATAAGCTACCTCCCCCACTCTATCAAGAATCTCAAAAGGTCCGATAGACCTAGCGCTCAACTTACCCTTCTTCCCAAATCTCATAACACCCTTCATGGGTGATACCCGCAGTAATACTCTTTCTCCAACCATGAATGCCACATCACGGACCTTACAGTCGGCATAACACGTTTGCCTGGACTGAGCTGCACGAAGTCGTTCCTGTATAATCTTTACCTTATCAAAGGCCTCTTGAACTAAGTCCGTACCCAATAACTGGGCCTGTCCCATCTCAAACCATCCAACTGCCGATCTACACCGTCTACCCTATAATACCTCATAGGGAGCCATCTGAATGCTCAAATAGTAGCTATTATTGTAGGCTAACTCCGCTAACGGCAATAATTGATCCAAAGAACCTCCAAAGTTAATAACACAAGAGCGGAGCATATCCTCTAAAATCTGAATAGTACGCTCGGACTGCCCGTTCGTCTGAGGATGGAATGTTGTGCTTAATTCAACTCGCGTACCCAACTCACGCTGAACTGCCCTCCAAAAGTGCGAGGTAAACTACATACCCCGGTCAGAAATGACAGACACAGGCACACCGTGAAGGCGAACAATCTCTCGAATATATATCTCTATCATCCGCTCTGAAGTATAAGTACTTGACACTAGAATGAAATGTGCTAATTTAGTCAGCCTATCCATAATAAACCAAACGACATCAAACTTCCTATGAGTCTGTGGGAGTCCAACAACAAAGTCCATAGTGATATGCTCCCACTTCCACTCAGGAATCTCTATCTGCTGAAGAAAATCACCGGGTCTTTGATGTTCATACTTTACTTGTTGGCAATTCAAACAATGAGCCACATAAGCAATAATGTCCTTTTTCATCCTTCTCCACCAATAGTGTTGTCGCAGGTCCTGGTACATCTTGGTTGCACCCGGGTGAATAGAATACTTAGAACTAAAAGCCTCCTCAAGGGTCAACGCACGAAGGCCATCAATATTAGATACACATATGCAATCCTACATCCTCAAAACACCGTCATCTCTAATTGTACCCTTTTTGGCACCATCGTGATGAACTGTGTCCCTCAGAACCATCAAATGCGGATCATTATCCTGCCGATATCTAATACACTCAAATAGAGAAGACCGAGCGAATGTACAAGCTTAAACACTACTGGGCAAAATATCCAACCTCATGAACTGATTAGCCAAAGTCTGAATGTCTGAAGCTAATGGTCTCTCACTGACTGGAATAAATGCAAGGCTGCCCATACTCACCGCCTTCATACTCAAGGCATCAGCAACTACATTGGCCTTCCCCGAGATGATACAATATGGTGACGTCATAATCTTTCAATAACTCCAATATCATCTGTCTCAAATTATGATCCTTTTGCTTGAACAAGTACTGGAGACTGCGATGGTCTATGAAAACCTCACACGTCACACCATAGATATAATGCCTCCAGATTTTCAATGCGCGGACAATGGCTGCCAACTCTAAGTCATGGATAGAGTAATTCTTCTCATAGACATTCAATTGCCGAGATGCATATGCAATCACCCTGCCCTACTGCATTAATACTGCTCCAAGCCCAACACGGGAAACATCATAATACACCGTGAAAGATTCTGAACCTGATGGTAACACCAACACTGGTGCTGAAGTCAAGGCTTTCTTGAGCTTCTGAAAGCTCCCCTCACACTCATATGACCATTTAAATGGGGCACCTTTCTGAGTCAATTTAGTCATTCGGGCTGCTATAGATGAAAATCCCTCCACAAAACGACGGTAGTAACCTACCAAACCCAAGAAACTCCTGATTTCCGTGGCTGTAGTGGGTCTAGGCAAGTTTTTCACTGCCTCAATCTTTTTAGGATCTACCTGAATACCCATTGCTGACACAGTGTGACACAATAAAGCTACCGAATCTATCCAGAACTCACACTTTGAAATTTTTTCATGTAATTGATTATCCCTCAATGTCTGGAGCTGTATACAGAGGTGTTGTTCATACTCCTCTCGGCTGCGGGAGTATATCAGAATATCATCAATGAACACAATCACAAAAGAATCCAGGTGAGGCTTGAAAACCCGATTTATCAAGTCCATAAAGACTGCTGGAGCATTAGTCAAGCCAAAGGACATCACCAGAAATTCATAGTGCCTATACCTTGTCCAAAAGGCTGTCTTAGGAACATTGGACGCCCTAATCTTCAACTGATGGTAGCCGTACCTCAAATCAATTTTGGAAAAACCACTGGCACTCTGAATCTGATCGAATAAATCATCAATTCTCGGCAACGGATACTTATTCTTGACAGTGACTTTATATAACTGCTGGTAGTCTCTACACATCCTGATCGATCCATTCTTTTTCTTTACGAACAAAACAAGTGAATCCCAGGGCGAGACATTGGGTCTAATAAACCCTTATCAAGCAAGTCTTGCAACTGCTCATTCAATTCTTTCAATTCTGATGGGGCCATTCGTTGTGGAGGAATAGAAATGGGTTGAGTGCCCAGAGCCACATCAATACAAAAGTCAATATCCCTGTTGGGTAGCATCCCCGGCAGGTCTTCCGGAAGCACCTCGAGAAACTCACGAACAATAGGAACTAAATCTATAGAAGGAACCTCAGCCTCAGAGTTACGAATATGATCCAAATAAGCCAAACACCCCTTCTCAACCATGCGACGAGCCTTGGCATAAGAAATCACTTTGCTGGGAGAATGACCCGGAGTACCTTTCCATTCTAATCGAGGCAACCCCAGCTAAGCTAATGCAACAGTCTGTGCGTGACAGTCCAAAATGGCATAATAAGGTGACAACCAATCCATGCTCAAAATGAAGTCGAAATCTACCATATCAAGAAGCAAAAGGTCCACACTAGTTTCTAGACCCTCTATAATGACCAAACACGAACGATACACCCGATATACAACAATAGCATCCCCCCACCGCCATAGACACATAAACAGGTACACTCAAAGAATCACGGGGTGCAACAAAATACGAGGCAAAATATGACGACACATAAGAATAAGTAGACCCCAGATCAGACAAAACTGAGGCAGTTCTATTGCAAACTGAAATGATACCTATAATAATAGCATCGGAGGACTCCGCCTCAGGTCTAGATGGGAATGCATACAGTCGGGTTTGGGCTCCCCTACCTTGAACCACATCTCTGGGAGGACCTAAGATAGGCGGACCTCCACGTCTAGCGGGCTGACCTCCACCCCTAGCGGTCTGACCTCTACCTCTAACAATCTGTCCCCTACCTCTGGCTACTTGACCCCTACCCCTGGTTAGTTGGGTAGGTGGTGCTGGAACTATAGCACGGGAACCGTGATACTGAGAACTATCCGACGTGCGAGGACAATGTCTAGACAGGTGCCCGGGGTCACCAAAAGTGTTACAAGACCTCGGTTGCTAAGACTGCTGGCAAGAAAACTTGTCACGACCCAGAACCGATCCAGGTCGTGATGGCGCCTAACGGTGGGGTTAGGCAAGCCAACGAAAAACAATAACAACATGG
>MDKH01129058.1:0-12377 GCA_005239495.1 Nicotiana undulata
ACCACGCCACATTACGTATTTTACGTAAGAGAAGAGAGAAAAATAACACGTGGGGTTTCACAATTCTAAATGGATTTGAGCAGTCCGGAGGTCTTTTCACCTGAGGAGTTTATTTTAGAGTATTGGGTCGTCTTCTTTGAGGTAAGTATCGTGTCTAACCTTGTATAGGAAAACTACCCCTTAGGATTTGAGTCTTCTATGTTGATTGTAGTTGTGTTGACCCAAAGGGTCATCTTATGAATTAAGAATCCATTCCAGACTCATTAGCCTAACAAAGATAAATTTTATTTACCTCAATTTGCGTGTGCAATCCGGGTGTGAAACCAGAAAGCTTTTATGTGAAATATGAGAAATAATGATTTTCGAATTTAAAATTAGATTTTTGTTGACTTTGGTACATTTTGAGTAAATAGACTCAGATCTGTATTAAGACGATTCCGGGAGGTCCGCAATAAAATATGGGACTTTGGCGTATGCCCGGAATTGAATTCCGAGATCCCTAGCTTTAGAAATCAATTTTTGAAGAAAATTGTTTTGCTGGATTTTTAATGAAATAAAGAAATGAATTCATGTTTGAAATTATTCGTATCGGACCCGTATTTTGGTTCCGGAGCCCGGTACAAGTTTGTTATGATATTTAAGTCTTATCTGTGAAATTTGGTGAGAATCAGAGTTGATTTGACGTGATTCGAACGTCCGGTTGAGAAAATAATGAAATTGAAGTGTTATTGAGGATATCATGAGTTTTGAGGTTAAATTCGTAGTTTTAGATATTGTTTTTTGTGATTTGATCGCACGAGCAAGTCCGTATGATGCTTTTGGACTTGTGTGCATGTTTGGTTTGGAGTCTCGAGGGCTCGGGTGAGTTTTGGGTAGGCTACAGAGCGATTTAGACTTAAGAAACTCAGTTGTGTATCTGGTGCCTGTCATCAGGCCTCTAATCTCGCAATTGCGAGATAAGACTTCGCAATTGCGAAGTCAACAGACATGTGAAATGCGACATTTTTGTCGCAAATGCAAAGAAGGCCTAGGAAGGCCATCCTCGCAAATGCGATTTCTTGGCCGCAAATGCAAAGGCCTTCAGATGTCGCAAATGCGACACTTTAGTCGCAAATGCGAAAGCAACAATAATTTCGAAGGGTTCGCAATTCGCATTTGCGATAACGGCAGCCTGTTAAGTGAGATTTTAAACGGGATTTTCACTCATTTTTCAATTCTCTCAAACCCTAAACCTCCATAGGCGATTTTCCAAAGACTCAAACTTCTCCAAATCACAGGTAAATGACTTCTAACCAATTCCTTTCAATCCTTACCAACTTTTAACAAGATTTCAACCTAGAATCTAGAGTTTTCATGGTAAATTAGGATTTTTGGGTAGAACTTAGGAATTTCAAAATTTAGGAATTTAGACCTCGAATTGATGTCGGATTCCAAAACCAATTATATATCCGGGCTCGGGGAAGAATGGGTAAACAGATTTTGGTCCGAACCTCGAGTTTAGACCAAGCAGGCCCGGGGTCGATTTTTTGTCTTTTGATAGGAAAACATAGGAAAACCATGATTTTTCATTAAAGTTAATGCCTTTAGCAATAACTAATGATTTTGAAACAATTGTGATTAGATTCGAGCGGTTTAGAGACAAATTCTAAAAGAAAGGTTGTGCTTGAGCAGTGAGTTGCTTGTGAGAGCGAAGTAAGTGTTTGGCTTAACCTTGACTTGAGGGAATATGAATCTCCAACTTAAATGCTATGTGAAATTGCATGTGTGTGGTGTATGTGTGAGGTGGCGAGTATCTATGCACCACCAAATTATCTGTTTAACATGATCCTTTTCCCCGGTTCCAATTCACTATATTTTCTGTCTTGATTGTTTTCATAATTTTGATGCCTCCATGTCTACTTGTTTTCGTCAACTTGTTATTAAATATTGTTGCACGTATTTGGAAGTGTTAGTTGTTCCCTTTGCTTCATTGTGGTACATATAAGATTAAGCTGGTGGACAGTGTTTTACGATACATTCCGGTTGGTTTCGTTGTAAAATGATAATTTGTGAAGTTTACGAATAGTACAACTTTCTGTTTACAATTGTTGAGACATACATATTGGGAAAGGCTTTGACTTAAATTGTAAAATTTTCTGTATAAATAAAGAGATGTGATTGTCTAGTGGGAGCGGGTTACATACTGCAACAAGGATTAATAAGGGTGGACATGTGGGATCGGGTTTCACGCCGCAACAGGAGAAATAAGGGTGATATATATATAGGGAGGAGAAATAAGGGTGGATAGGTGGGAGCGGGTTGCGCGCCACAACAAGGAGCAATAAGGGAGGATATTCATGTTTTACTGATTTTAAATATAAAGACTAGAATACTCACCATTTTATCGTTATCATTTGATACTCTGCACTTACGGTTATTTTAAATTGAAGCTTGGAAATTTTTGTGAGGACTGGTTATAGCTGTGATCTGGAAAAGTTATCCGAGTTATCTTATTAATTTCTACAAATTATTGTTTATCTAGTTTAGAATTTCTTTCTTGATTTATTATACATTGTACATAAGTGATATTATAAATGCCTCGTCACTACTTCGTCGAGGTTAGGCTCGGAACTTACCAGTACATGAGGTTGGGTTGTACTGATAATGCACTCTGCACTTCTGTGCAGATCCAGGTTCCGGCCAGAGTTGATTTTCGAGCTTTAGCTGATCATTTGTACGGAGACACGAGGTAGATCTGCTGGCGTCCGCAGATTCTTAGAGACTTCTCTACATTATTTAGATTGTTGTTTTATTTCATTCAAAACAGATATATATTTTCATTCAGCCAAATACTTGTAGTATTCTTTAGTAGTTCGTGAATTGTGACTCCAGACCCTGAGTAGTTATATATTTAGTATTAGTTCGTGGTTTGTTTCATTATTTTGAATTTCATTCTTGATATCATTATTGAACAATATTAGAATTTGTTTTTATTTTAAACTGTCTACTCATGATTAAACAATTTTTTTTAAAGAAAACAATTAGTTAGATTCTAACATTGGCTTGCCTAGCAAGTGTGGTGTTAGGCGCCATCACGATCCCGAGGGTTGGGAATTTGGGTCGTGACAAGTTGGTATCAGAGCACTAGGTTGCTTAGGTCTCACAATTCACGAACAAGGTTAATTGATTCTGAAGGATCGGTACGGAGACGTATGTACTTATCTCTTAGAGGCTATGAAGTTAGGAACAAACTCATTTTATTTGTACTCTATCGTGCGGTTATTGTTATCTCAAATACTGATAGAAGTCCTACTAGGGGCAGAGGCCGAGGCCATACCAGAGGCCGAGACAGGGGTAGGACTCAGCCCATTGCTTATACAGCAGCCCCAACTGCGGAGCCCCAGATAGAGATTAATGACGGGGTTCCAGCTCAGACCGTTCCAGCGGACCAACTCAGGTCCCAGAGGGGTTTATTGCTACCCCGATGCTTAAGGACGCTTTGGTCCGATTAGTGGGAATTATGGAGAATGTAGCCCCGACTGGCGCATTCCCTATGGCAGCAGCCGTATCTCAGGCTGGAGGAGGAGTCCGGACTCCTGCTACCCACACTCCTGAGCAGATTTCTACTCCCTAGATTTATACCCCAGCAGCCAATCCAGTTGGGGTAGTTTAGCCAGTTGCTGGTGCACCGCTTGTTGATGGGACATCTATGTCTACTGATGCTTTGTGGAGACTGGACAGGTTCATCAAGCTCTTCCCTGTTCATTTCATTCGGCGTTGTGTTCCCGAAGAAGAGAAAGTGTCAATTCTTGATTCGTGTCACTCCTCACCTTATGGTGGCCATCATGGAGGGGCAAGGACCGCTTCAAAAGTCTTAAGTTGTGGTTTCTTTTGGCCTACTTTGTACAAGGATGATAATGAGTTGGTCAAGCGGTGTGATGAATGCCAAAGAATGGGCGGCATATCTAAGAAAGATAAAATGCCTCTCACTACAATTCTTGAGGTGGATATCTTCGATGTTTGGGAAATTGATTTTATGGGGCCCTTTGTTAGCTTATGTGGAAACACCTACATACTTGTGGCGGTGGACTATGTTTCAAAATGGGTTGAAGACGTGGCCTTGACCAACAATGAGGCCCGTAGTGTGGTTGGTTTTATAAAGAAGAATATTTTCACAAGATTTGGGACACCTCAGGCCATCATCAGTGATAGGGGGTCTCATTTTTTCAATAGGGCCTTTGATTTATTGCTAGCCAAGTATGGAGTCAATCATAAAGTGTCTACTCCATACCATCCTCAATCAAGTGGCCAAGTTGAAGTGTCTAATCGTGAAATCAAGAACATTTTGGCCAAGACAGTGAATGATAATCGGACTGATTGGTCCCGGAAGCTTGATGATGTTCTTTGGGCTTACTGGACTGCCTTCAAAACACCTATCAGTATGTCTCCTTACCGGTTGGTGTATTCCAAAGCATGTCATCTTCCAGTGGAATTGGAGCACAAGGCACTATGGGCATTGAAGAAGTTGAACTTGGATTGGGATACCGCTGCAAATCTGAGAGTTGATCACCTCAATGAGCTAGATGAGTTTAGATTCCATGCATCTGCTAGCTCTTCTTTGTACAAAGAGAAAATTAAGATTGCATGACAAATATGCCAAATACCGGGAGTTCAAGGTGGGAGACTTGGTGCTTCTTTTCAATTCTAGGCTTCGTCTCTTCCCGGGTAAGCTTAAGTCCAAGTGGAGTGGCCCGTTTGAAGTGGTATTGGTTACACCTTTGGTGCTCTTGATCTCAAAAACAAGAATGTGGAGATTTTTCATGTGAATGGGCACGGGGTCAAGCATTATCTGGGTAAATTTGAAGATAGCCACGTGGTGGCTTTGCTGAAATTCCTTTGAAAATGGTAACATGCGTCGTGTCGCGACGTTAAATCAGGCGCTTCTTGGGAGGCAACCCAAGTGTTTTATTTTCTTTCTTTTTGGTTGTTTTTGTTAGGATAGATTTTTTGTGAACTAACCAGTTGTGAAGTTGATGTAGGACTTGGTGGATGTAGTGCAGGTGAAAATCTGGGAAGTGAGCAAAATGGGAGAATTTTGTTGCAGCGATCAAAATCCGCTGACAGCGGTGACCAAGTACTGCAGCGAAAAATGACCGCTGATAACGGGCCAATTAGCCCAAATTAATGTTCTCTGAATCTCAACAACGCTACTGCATTCAAATTTTCGCTTCCACGAAGTTCATTCCGCGACAGCGACAATAATTCCACTACAACGGTGAATTTTGAGACTCATCAAATCCAAAAGAGCAAAAGTGTTGTCAGCGGTAAAAATCGGTTGTTGCGTTAGGTAAGGCGGTCTTGGGTCCCACACCTTTAGTATATATACTAAGGGACCCCTATTTTTAACCCTTTTCGCTCATTTATTCACCAACTCAACATAGTTATTGTTCATCTACTCTTTCACTGCTCATCCAAGGCTTTTGATTTCATCTTTTTACATCCTTAACCTATATTTATTACTGGTATGTTCTCATGGTTTATTTTTAGTTTAGTGTTTGTTCTTAGTTTTAGGTTCTTCTATTGTATTTTTCTTTTTGTTTTCTCCTTGTTTAGACTTAATGCAACCCTAATCACTGAAATTGCATCATCAATGTGTGTTATAATTTTGGGGTAATGCTTTCTGGGCACCTATGTGTGTAAAGGTTTCTTCATATTGATGTTTTTTGTTAAAATTGTTGAAAAATTGATGAACTCTAGCCCTCAGTGCGCTGTTATGACGACCTCCGTCGCAGCGTTTCAAAATTTTGCTGACAGCGGAGGTCCCAAACTTCAGTGTTGTCAATACCAGTACTCCGCTGCAACGGTAAAACATCCGTTGATAGCAGTCCTGTGTACGCTGCAGCGGTCAAAAATACGCAGTCCGCATTTCTTAAGTTCATAGAGTTCACTCTTAGATGTTCTCAGCTTCCGCTGTCAGTGGTGATCATTCCGCTGCAGCAGTCTTTTTTTCGATGACAGCGAATTGCATATGTGTGCACTGTTTCAATCTATGTTACTGAGCTTTTATATGGTACTCATGTACAATGTATTACCAACGTTTGTGACATGTTTGCATAAGATGGTGAGATCAAGGGGATGACCTAACAAGCAACCCGGGAGAGGTGACCCATCACGGGGTCGAGGCAAAGGAAAACACCAAAACCCATTGGGCCCGACACAAGTAATTGGAAAGAAACAAAAGAGGAAAGAACAAGTCCTAAAGAGTCAGAGTCTAGTGAGTACTTTCCCTCCCGGGAAGCTTCGGAGGGACAGAGTGGAGCAGCTGCATTATCAAAGCCAAGGAGACTCATCAAAAATCCCACTAGCTTTGAGTCTACTGATTACTCATCTAGTCATTCAGCCACTCCTCCCGAGGGCACATGTGCAGCAGCCCAATCAGCAACCCCTCCTTCCATCAACCTCGACAGCTCAGATGAGGTACCTGACGATGGAAGGGGTGGTGACCTCCGAGTGCAGACTGCTGGAGTTCTGAGGACCAGAAATCCATTGATATGGCAGGACCGATTTGTCTTTGAACCGGCCTACCATCAGTTTAGAGAATCGTGGCCCCAAAGATATCTCATCCCAAAAAGACCATTCATCTTCAAGGATCTTCTATCCCTCAACCCCAATGTGAAGAAGCAGTTTTTAGAGAGGGAGGGGTGGGATTTCTTTACACTCAAATTAGTTGATGCCAATGAATACGTGGTGAAGGAGTTCTATACAAATGTGGCATACACCAAAAAGGACACATACCTCACCACGGTTCGCAACCAGAAAACTTTGTACAATGGAAAAGCTTTTAATGACTATGCGGGTTTCGGGGATGAAGATGAGACTCTGTACTTGGAGAAAGTGAATATGAAAGATTTGGCTGGCCCATGATTAGCTTCAGTATTAGCTATCCCAGGGACTATACCGGATTGGTTGGTTGCAGGCACCCCTATCAGAAGAAACACATTGATTTTTGAGGCCAGGGGATGGGCCACATTGTTTGTAGCATGATAAACCCAATACTCCATGACAGTGATATGCCCCTTTCCAGGGCGGTGATAGTGGGTGCCATTATGGACAGTATCCCGATTAAAGTCGGTAATATCATGTGCAGAGTGATAGAGCGGGTTGTGAAGAAGAATGAGGCCTCCTATCCCTTTCCCCATTTCCTAACTATGTATTTCCAAGACAACGAGGTTGAGGGGAGGGATTTTGGTATGTTTGTGAAGCCCCGAACTGCTTTCTCTTGGTACAGTTTGAAGGGTTCATACAACCCCAAGCTAAAAGGGAAAGCCTCCACCTCTTCAGCCCCTGGTACTTCCACAGCCACAGAGCCTTCCGTTGTTGCTGAAGGCTCCATTGCTTCTGAGGGGCCCACTGCTGCTGCTGTCCCTGATCCTCCATCAGATCTTGTTATGCCCATACCAGTCTCAGTTCCATGATCTTCCACCTATCCTCATACAACCCTGAAAGTGTCCCAGACCCTAGTTAGTATCACCAACTGGCTGCAGGTAGCTTCCTCTAGACTTTCTGACCTTTCTTTTATAGTTGCAGCCCAGTCAGCTCCGGCATCCATTGCATTGCCTCCTACTCTGGAGGAAACATTGAAGAGCTTGGTGGATAACTAAAATAAAATCATGGAGAGACTGGAGAAGCAACAACAGGAGATAACTTATTGGGGCAAGTATGTGAAGAATATGAAAAAGATCTAGGATGATATGGAGAAGGTACAGAAGAAGACTCAGGAGACTCAATCTGCCTTAGTGAACGGTGTGGCAAAGGTCGCAGCTACGGGGGACATTCCCCTTGATCTTTTGCTAGGCGAGTCAGGTCCCACTGACTAGGATGCACATGTTGATGAGGCAGACCTTCCACCAGCCCCAGTTCGTAGGAGAGCCATCCCGCGGATTGATGACATGGAGATTCAGCTCGAGGAGCCTGAGGGCCAGACATCCATGCATCCACAGGTCCCTGCTACCACCACTGGCACAGTGCCTTCTTCATCAGCCCCAGTTGATCCTTCACCTATGCAGTCTGAGGCACCATAGGGAGTTTCCTTTTACTCTCTCTCGCCTCTCTCCCCCGATCTATATTTTTGGTTAGTTAGCATTGAGGACAATGCTAAATTTTATTGGAGGGGGTGGCCTCTATTTGGTAGTTGATGATTCCAGACAGTTTCTGATTTTGGGTTGTAATAACCGTTGATACTCTTTTTCTTTCCTTATTTACATTCCCGTACTTTTTTACCTTTTAGCATGTATATATTCAAATTACCTACCCTATCATATGTATATATTCATCCTCTATTGTAAATATTCATTTCTGATTTTCATATTTTCTTACTTTATAACTTCTTTAGCTTCTTCCATTTATAGTCTAACTTCTTATTTCATCTAGTGGCTTCTTTTTAATTTATAACTTCTTCTTTTCCTTTTGTGATGTCAATAAGCCCCTAGTTTTCTTAAGGCCACGGTTCTTTCCAGGGGTAAAAATAGTACGAACCGAGTGTCTCTTCCCTACGACAAACGGTGTGACGACCTTCATAAGGGATTGAGTCAGTTTTTCGTTTTTGTTTTTATTTTTGTTTTCTTTTGTTTCAATAGTAGTGAATAAATGTGATTCAAATAGAGCTTCACTTGGCACCAACAGACTTACCTTTGACCTAATGGTTAAAGACAGATTACAAATGAGGCTTGTTCTAGTGTGACCCTTAGAGTCTGAGTTGACTGAAACTGTCGTCAGGTGGTATAAATGGCCACACTTGAGTTTTCAATTTGACCCAAGGTTGTTGTGGGCCCTCGACTCGATACTCTTTAACAATACTAAGGTTTGTGAGGTGAGGTTTGAATTTACATATCACGAGTACCGTGCCTAAAAGTCTAGAACTTGCCCCGAGTATTTTTCTAGGCGAAATCTTAAGCGAGCTCGACTTGTAAGATGATCATAGGCCCTCCTTGAATCCCTACTGAAATTGAAAGACCTGTTTAGCCTACCTTGACAAGATCCCTGGTCAACCCCTTTTGAGCCTGAGCCGATTTGTTAAAAAAACCACATTGTAAACCATCATCCATTCTCTAAGGACCCTCTCTTGGCACCCATTCTTTCCTTGAGCACTCTTGATAAACAATAGGCATAAATCATAAGTTTGTGGGAGAGACGAGGAAATGCATAGTGATGAAAGGCTTGGTGATAAAAAATGGGCCAAAGAAAAGGTTGAAAAGCAAAATGAACCAAAAAGAAAAGAAAAAAGGTGAAAGGAAAAGCAAAAGAAAAGCAAAAAGTTGAAAAAGAGGTTAAAATGGTGGTAACGAAAGGAAAAGGGAGAAAATTGTGCCCAAAGTAAAAGAAAGAGTGACTATGAGTCTCTCTAAGTTCCCCAAGGAAAATGTGTGACTCAAAGAGTCAAGAGTAAAATGTGCAAAAACGTGAAAAATTGGAGTGCTTAAGGGGAGATTTTCTACTAAAGTTCATCATGACCAAACTTGATCCAAGAAGCCTCTATTACATCCCGACAAAGCCCTATAGGATATCAAGTTGAGTGAGCTTACATTAGTGGTGATTTATACGAGGAGCAAGCTTATGGTACTTAAAGCCGGAGTTGAGGCGTTCATTTGAGAGCGAAGAGAGCACCCCATGAAAAACCCAATTTTGATTCTTTATGGTGAGATGAGCCCAAGGAAAGTAGAGGAGGAAGATTCTGGGATCCACAGTGATTGAGATGAAAGAGAGAAGCTCTATGATAACCTTATTCAACTCTTGAAGCTTTGGTGTCACGTTAGATCTAGTGAGCTAGAAAATCATTGCATAACTTTGTCAATAATGCATTTGTGTTGAGGGTAATTGTTGGTCCCAATTGAAGCTTGATGAATCACATCTTAATGGCTGAAATACTTTCTCTTTTTTTGTTAACGGAGGTGGGAGTTATTTTATTTGCTTGAGGACAAGCAAAGACTTAAGTTTGGGGGAGTTGATAACTAGTGATTTGTACTACTATTTATTCCCGTTTTCTTAGGTTTTTAGGCCAATTTGAGTCAAATACTCCCACATTTTGATGCAAGTTGTTCAAATTGCAAGAATTGAGTTGATATGTGAATATTGATTCAAAAAGATCTCAAAAAGGAGAAGGACTTGCAAAATCCTAGAAACCCAGCTGAAACGTTACCGCGCTTACTTTTCCGCTGCAACGGATTTCTCTTCGCTGCTCCGCAAGCCAAACTTCAGAGAGGTGTTTTTTAGGCTATGCTCAGCGCTGACCGCGCTATTATTCCACTGCAGCGTTTCATCTACCGCTGCAGCGCCCACTATTACGCTGGACGCATTTTGTGAAGATCAAAGAGTCAGCAAAAGTTGGGATCCAAGCTTTCGCGGTCAGCGATATTTTTCCGCTGCCGCGTTCCAGCCACCGCTGCAGCGCTTCAGTAATCCGCTGGGCGCGGAAAAGAAGAATCAGAGAGCTACAAGGTCCAAACTACTGCAACGGTCATTATTCTGCTACATCGGAAGCCCATCCGCCGCAGCTCTCAGAAATACGCTCGGAGCGAATTCTCCGTAGGGGCAATTTTGTCCAGTATTTTTAGCCTAGTATAAATAGATCTTTTTCTATTTTTTTTAGATTATCAGTTGTTAAGGGAACACGTGAATAGTGCTTGTTGCCTATTTTGAGTAATTTTATGTTACACCCTATGTTTTCGTATGTGAGAGTACATCGTAAGTCAATTGATGTAAGCTCAGAAATAAGATTCTATTTGATGGAATATAAATTAAGTTAATCATGTTACGTTGGAGTTTACAAATATTTAAGATCATGAATAACGAGTACCAAGAGGGTTGGAAAGCTTAGAAGCTAAACCAATTGAAGAAAATAAGTTTCGTCGAAAGTCGACGAGTTGGGAATAGAATAACATGTACTTTAGGGTGAGACTATGGTTCATTACATGATAAGGAGGTTATTCTATGAGTTAATTTTTATTGTATGATAGTTGTGTTCTACGTTTTGAAGTCAAGCAAGTGGTGGAACAAAAGTTGGCAAAGGTCTTCACAAGTTACACTCATAATGTGCTTAACATTAGGTAAATTGTAACTGAGCTTTTCTCCCGATATACTTGGAATTAGGGGATGATATACCTACCAAACTTAAGATATATGAGTCTAGTTTCCAACGCATTAAACCGTTCATCGATAAAACATAGGAGTAGAGAGATATTTGCAATTTCGCGAGACTGCGCAGACATCATAAGTGACAAGTAGGTGGATCACTAGAGCTTTTTGAGCAATACATTTCATGTATTATATGAGGTCTTATTGGGTCATATTATACACCAAATTGAAGTTCTTGGAATTTAGTTTCCAACGCTCTTAACCGTTCGTTCATACGACATCAGGATAAAATGATATAAGCGTCGGAAGATGGACCAATCCTAGGGTGCCAAGCTAGCACCTCTTTGACTTTTCCAAACTTGATATATATAAACATTAGGTCGGCTTTATCTTCATTATTAAGCATAAAACGAAGAGAGAAAACCCATAAACATAACCTCAAGCTATCTACTAGTGTTTCAAAGAAGAATATCATCCCGGGCATGAAATCGAGAAGCTATAACATCAAAACGATCCCTATGACGTAAGTGTCATTATACCGCCTCTTCTTTTTCTTTGTAGTTAGAGTTTTGGAAGTTACTTCATAGTTAAGAAACGTCTAATATCTGTATTTAAGTGTTTAAATATCAAGGAAGGTTGATAAATGTGTTTCCTAATAGTTAGAACTCACGGGACGGTGATCGGAAGCCGTGAGTTCGAGTTATTTGACTTGTAGCGGACTGTTTTGTGTTGCTGTTGGGCTGCGTGTTTTACTACTGTTTTGTGGAGTTTTGGAGGAGGAAGGGTGTGGAGAAACACCATATAGATATAGGGTTGTGAGCTGGTCGTTCATTGTAACATTTTCGGGTCGTTTGACACGACTACGGTGGTCGTCTAATGTGTGAAGTGCTTAGGTTGTGTGTGGACTGTTTTGGGAGGCTCAATATGATTATTATTGATGTTGTTTGGGCTGTTAGGTGATTGTTTTGACTTGTGTGAAGTCATATAAATAGGGGAGGTTCTGTCCATTTCATCGTAAAATAGGTTGTGGTCGATACATAATAGTTATGACGCTTAAACGATAACGATAGTGTCGTTTCTCTTATTGTAGATTAAGGAGTTGTGACATTTGTGTAGCTTGAGGTTGGGAAAGTATATACAAGGTATGTGAGGCTATTCCTTTCCTTCTTTTACACGACTCCAATTGTACGTAATGCAATGAACGTGCTTCCAAAGATACTCTACTCTTAGAATCTAGCAGTACTTACATTGTTTCCCTTCTTATGGAA
>MDKH01133781.1:0-10791 GCA_005239495.1 Nicotiana undulata
TGGCAACTGCATCGCCACTGTGAGCATCAGATAATTTTTTTTAAAAAGGAACGTCATAGTAGCTTCCACAACCTGACCACGATCTAATCTCCCAACTGTTGGTTCTACAAGCTCATCCCCTGTTGATAAGACGGCAACTTTTGGACTAGGGTAAACCTGTATATCAGCAATGCGAAATGCGACATCAGAAATAGGCAGCCATTATGGGTTATAGCATCGAAACTGCAAGGAAATAAAACAAATACCTTCACTGTGACAACACCTACTGTGGCAAGTAGACCAATTTCCGCAGCACCTAATCGCTCCCCAGATTTCATTACGATAGTACCCTGTGCAATGTCAGATCCCTGGAAAAGATAAATGTAAAGCAGTTAAAAAGGACCAACTGAGCACTCACGATGGTAGTCAAAATGAGTTTTAAGTAATTAAAAGCAATTGTTCCATTTTCAAGTCCTATAGCCTCCTTTCCAAAAAGAACAGCCAAATAATAAAGTTTAAGCAGCTATAAGGAGAACATTTTCTTAAATATGCTTTTACCGAACAAAAAAAAAGTCTTAAACTTCTCAAAAAAAAAGTCTTAAATATGCAGCATTCCAACAGAAATACTCCCTCCACTCTAATTTATGAGGCACCGTTTGATTTGGCACGGAGTTTAAGAAAGAAAGGAAGACTTTTGAAATTTGTGGTCTAGAATAAGTTTTCTACATCCGCGTGGCCATAAATCATCTCATTAAGGGTAAAGTGCAAATTTTGTAGTTAAATTGTTTCTAAAAATAGAAAGGTGACATTCTTTTTGGGATGGACTAAAAGGGAACGAGTGTCACAAAAATTGGGACAGAGGGAGTATATAGTTTATAGCTTATGGCTCTCAGGGGGCAAAAGAATTTTATGAAGATGCATTAAAACTGACTTGACTCAAAATCAGTGGGTTGTCATATTCGAGCAAAAGATAACAAGTTAACATGCACTATGCTGTAAGCTATCGATAGTTCAGACGCGCAAAAGGATCAAAATGACCATTAAACTCACTTCTCCGTCATATGGACCAGCCCTAGGGTGGCACAAATTGCTGATAGCCGCACCAATCAGCAGTAGTGCAGAAACAAACTTCAGTCAGCTTAATGTATCATTAGGTCTGAGGGTGCAGCTCATTGCCAAACATTTTATGTACTAGATCCTCTAGTTAATAAAACTAATCATTTCAAAATATAAAAACACTTATTAAAATACATGGATCAATATTCCGGAAATATTCATGCCAATATCCAGATTTCTATTGCTCAACCATGCCAGAAATCCGAATGCAATATGCCTTGTCACTCATTCTCTCTAGAATGAGGTCAAACACAGACATGCATATATGTAAAATAGTTTTTAGATAACACGGTAAAGACATTGTTTATTTAAATACCACTAATTGGTATGTTTGTTCTAAGAAATAAAGCAGTTGTCTTCTATGTTTTGCTTTTCAGAAAATGAAACACAATTATAAAGTCGCTTCCAAAAGCAATTCTTCCAGCCTACAAGCAACCAACTTTTTCAAAACCATAAATGCAGAAGACATACCTAAGATACAGCATCAAGTTCTTACCACTGCACGAATATCGACCCCAGGGTTAGTTTGCTTCAATATTCGCACTCGCTTCATTTCAGATGAAACAGCTGCAATTGATTCAGTGTCCTCTACTTGCACAACCGCATCAGCACCATCAGGCACTGGACCTGGATAAGTGGACAACATGGAGAAATCAATTGACACACAACACAGTACTAGTTGGATGACCATTTGTCTAAAAGTAATAGAGCCGCCTAGCTTCTAAACAAATAAAAATAGCAATTACATCCACTAAACTGGACCAGATTGCTCATTATCTTCAATAAAAAGATTGTAATACATGGATTAATAATTCATTTCTTATTTAGTGCACATGTCTTGGTGGATGTTTGGTTCATGCTATCACAAATGCGATACATGGTGCATAATCTAAAATATGTGTTTGCTTTTAAATTGGATAAAGTCATGTTTTCAATTATAACCTTGGAAATTCCCGAAGGTATAAAGAAATGGCTTTGGAAGAAGGGCAATTTTGTCATTTGAATATGTTATTCATTTTGGACGTTTGGAGACGGATCCTGGAGTCCAAAGGTTTCAAGTTGAGCAGGACTAAAACTGAATACTTGGTGTGCAAGTTCAGCGATGTGACTCATGAAGTGGATTGGGAAGTGAGGCTTGATACACAAGTCATTCCTAAGACGGGGATAGGAACATTCTTTTGGGCGATTTAGAGCACTCTAAGAGTCGTGGAGATTTTGGGTATTGCGGGTGTATAAAGGTTGAGGAGGTTGTGGGGCTATGCATAAGATGAGTACAGAAAAGCGGTTGGGCCAGACGAGATCCCTGTGAAATTTTGGAAAAACGCGGGTAGTGCAGGTTTTGGGGTGGCTTACTAGGATATTTAATGTCATTTTCAAGATGACGAAGATGCCGGAAGTATGGAGGTGGAGTACGATGATTCAATTATACAAGAACAAGGGTGATATCTAAAATTGCAACAACTATAAGAGTATCAAGTTGCCAAGCTACACTAAGAAAGTTTGGGAGAGGATGGTGGAAGCAAGGGTGAGGAGAAGTGTGTCCATTTCCGAGAACCAATTCGAATTCATGCCGAGGCGATCAACTACCAAAGTCATTCACCTTGTAAGGAGGTTGGAGGAGCAGTATAGAGAGAGGAAGAGGGACTTGCATATAGTGTTCATTGACCTAGAAAAAGCTTATGACAAAGTCCTGAGGTTCTATGGAGATGCCCGGAGGCTAGCGGTTTGCTTGTAACATACATTAAAGTGATTAAGGATATGTTTGATGGCGCTAAGACCCGAGTTAGGACGGTGGGAGGAGATTCGAAGCACTTCTCGATCGTGAGGCGGTTGCATTAGGGATCAACTCTTAGTCCGTTTTTATTTGCCTTGCTATGTACTGAGACGCCACATTCAAGGGTGACATGGTGCATGTTATTTGCGGATGATATAGTACTAGTCGACGAGAGGTGAGCCAGTGCTAACGCAAGATTCGAGGTTTGGAGACAGACCTAAAGTCTCAAGTTGAGCAGGACTAAAACTAAATACTTGGAGTGCAAGTTCAGCGACGAGACTCATGAAGCGGATAGGGAAGTGAGGCTTAATACACAAGTCATTCCAAGAGAGGGAGTTTCAAGCACCTCGGGTCAGTAATGCAAGGTAATGGGGAGATTGACAAGAATGTCACACATCGAACTGGAGCGAGGTGGATGAAATGGAGCTCGCTTTTGGGGTTTTGTTCATAAGAATGTGCCACCAAGACTTAAAAGGTAAGTTCTATAGAGTAGTAGTTAGACCGGCTATGTTGGGGCAGAGTGTTGGCCTGTCAAGAACTCTCATGTCCACAAAATGAAAGTAGCAAAAATGAAGGTGTTGAGATGGATGTGTGAGCATACCAGAAGAGATAAGATTAGAAATAAAGATATTCGGGACAAGATGGGAGTAGCCCCCGTGGAGGATAAGATGCGAGAAGTGAGATTGAGATGGTGCGGGCATGTGAAGAGGAGATGCATAGATGCCTCGGTGAGGAGGTGCGTCATAGCGGGGTTGATGAGAGGTAGAGGTAGGTCTAAGAAGCATTGGGGAGAAGTGATAAGGTAGGACATGGCGCATCTTCAGCTTTTTAGGACATGACTGTGAAGGTCAAGAATTAGGGTAGAAGGTTAGGAGGTCGTAGTGGGTGTCTTCCTTTCGTGCTGGTAGTTTTGGTATTAGTCTCATTTTTTAGTGTTTTCTTATCCACAGATTTCTTTTATTGTATGTTACGTCTTTCGCCTCTGTTATTTTATTTATCTTCTCCTATTGTTATTGTTTTATTCTTTTAGCTTCTTTTTCATCTCTCTTTGAGCTGAGGGTCTATCGGAAACAGACTTTCTACCTTGACAAGGTAGGGGTAAGGTCAGTGTACACACTACCCTCTCCAGACCTTAATTTGTGGGATTACACTGGGTTTGTTTTGTTGTTGTTGTTATAGCTCATCATTGTATTATTCTCACACCCTAAAGCTCAAAGCAGCGCCTGACTTCAAATTTTCATGACTAATTAGAGTAGAGCTTTTCTAGAAAACCCTAAGACCAATTTGACCTACCTTAACTTGATCCTTAGAGATTCAATAAAATTGAAGTTTAGTTTGAACACGACATCTAACAAGTGATCGCACCAGCGTCTACCACCAGCACAACATCTGATACGGATAGATGGAACCCATCAATTTTTTCCTATAAGGATATCTTCTTTTCTTGTTTTTAGATATAATTCTAAATATCTACCAGGATCAACAAGAGATAATATATCGTCTAGGAATAAAGGTAAAGATTTTAACAATATCAATGGAACCACAATATCTGAACAAACAGACCTCCAGTAGTTACATATGCAACAGTTCCAGGGATAATCGTCACACCAACTCCATCATTTCCTGCTCTTGATTCAGCAATTACAGGATATTCACCAGGTCCATCAGCGGCAACAACGGCATACCCGTCCTGCAACAGGTCCACCCGAGAAGAAAGTTAACCATACCCTTGAAAGAGACAACAATAGATATGAAACTTTTTATCGATATGCTTCTGTTTTGAGCTATTCTTCTTCTTCCCAACTTAAGTAATTTTATAAGCACTCCGAGTCATCTATTTGTCCTTTCGCCATCTCCCATTTTGATATCATCTTCCGACCTTCTACAGTTTCTACCTCGTATCCTGTCTTATCTCAAACTTTTCATGTCCATGTGGACAGCGGTGGCCGAAAATCCCCCAGATTGGAGCTCGTGATACCGTCATTCAAACAGGGGCCTATTAACCATCAGGTTGCCCTTACAGGGACCAATTTTCTTCCTTCACTGCCTAACAACCAACCACACACCCCCCCCCCCACACACACACACATACAGAAAGACACCCCAACCTCGGAATAGGGGGCCGCAAAGAAGGCATCGACTGAAGAAAGACAACAACTTTCAGAGAGAGCCCATTGCAGAACTCCAATATTTTACGCACCAAAAATAGTCAATCAACATTAACATACAACATATATACATATACATACATATATATATGTGTGTGTGTGTGTGTATATATATATATATATATATATGTATGTATGTATATTATGATCGAGAAATCCATTTGGGGCCAACCTTTAAGACTAACTGTATCCACGGAAACTAGGGTATAATGGGCATGCCCCTTAACCCTACAACTTACATACAAAAAGGACAATACCCAATTGCTAAAACAGTACATATATGTGGAGAAAAAATACCTTAATAGAAGCAGGGTATGGAGGAAGAGGATCAGGGACAGTGATATACTCATCCAAGAAAGATAACAACTTTCACACGGAACCCATAGCATAATTTGAAGATTCAGCTTTTCAGCACCAAAAACCGCCAATCAACATTAACATGTACAACACACACACGCTATATATATATATATATATATATATATATATATATATATATATATATATATATATATATATATATATAAACGATTATAGCTAGTGGGAATTGAACTTGTGACCTTACAAAGTCCTTGACCACTAAGCTACACTTTTGGGTTGTGTCAAGAGGATTCAAAACTTAATATATAGAGGAAAAAAACAGATTGTGTCTTATATATAATGAGTCGTCAGATTTCATTCACAATCTCTCTCTGCGCACCGCTCTCCCTGTGGGTCGAGCCTCCTTTTCAGTCGCCCTCTACAACTAAGTCAGTTGAGCTCTTTCGGCTCCTAGACCAGCTGTGACTGCATGAATCGGAATCCACTTATTAAGACAGACGACCGAGAAAGAAAGGCTCTGCGTTCGAACATTGGTTGATCTTAGCAGCGAAGGGGGTTCGGATGAACCCCTTCCGCCCCTAAATCCGCCCTTGTATGTATGTATGTATATTCAATTTTAAGCACCAAAAATAGTGAACCAACATTGACATGTACTAACTACACACACATATCTATACCCCTTAATATGTATACACCAAAAAGGGGCAATACCCAATTGACAAAACAGTACATAAATGCGAGAAAAACGAAATACTTTAATCGAGTTTTTTAGCATAAAAAACAGTCAATCGATATTAACATGTTACTACACACCAAAAAAAAATAAACACATATCTATACCCTTAACATGTACAGAAAATATACAAAAAATTAGCAATACCCAATTGATAAAACAGTACATAAATGCGAAAAAAATACCTTAATAGAAGCAGGATACGGAGGAAGAGGGTCAGGGGCAGTAATATCCTCAGCCAAGATTTTGCCTAAAGCTTCGTAAATAGGCAAAGTTACAGGTGGCATACGCTGAGCTACACTTAGAACTATGTCAAGTGCTTCTTCAACAGGTATCATCTTGTTTGAGATTTGGGTTCCTCCATTTTCACCCATTCTTTTGCTTTTTTGGCTCTTCAGTTGTACCAATGAGTCAATGAACTAGTAGTAGAATGGAGGGGTATATAAATAATATATTTCCAATAGTTGGACCAATGAAGAAATAAATAAATCAATAGATAAAATGTGAAAGTGACATAAGAGTTAGCAAATTACATACTTACCACTTACCTATTAACTTTAACTAGTAAAAATAAAGTTTTTATGACAAAAAAAAAAAGTTTTTTACTTTTTATTAGAGTATTGTAAATGTTGGAGATTAATATTTAAAAAATTAATTTATTTGAAGTTGAAGTTAAAATGGGTATTTGAAAATAACATTGTAAATAAAGTTTGAAGTTTTGGGAACAAAATTTGAAAAGTAAAAATTCCTCAAACTTTTTCTTCAAATTTCACATTGTAATATAGATGCCCATTGAACTTGTCATGTAATTTTATTTAAATAACTAATTTAGGAGATCAACTTATTAAACACATTTTATTTGTCGAAAATGTACATATTGAATACATATTTTATAATTGTAAAAGTGTGTAAATGTCATTTAATGTTATTGTTGCAAATATGGATAATAAGAAAAAAAATATGGTATGATACCATATTAAATTCATGTCTTTGTAGTATATTATATATTAGATAAGTTGTGATTTCGACTTGTGTGTTTGAAGTTTTTTTTTATAAAGTTTGAGGGCATTTAAGTCATTCATATCAGCTCTTACAAATAAATCATATACGTGGCTTTTTTTCTATACAAACACTACGTGTAACTTTGAAATGACTCGAGGTGAGACAACATGTCATGGCAGTAATTATATTATACAAGGCTTCAAAACATGTCCTTTCAAATTTTAAATGCCAAATTTGTTTGCAAAAGCTTTTCTCTGAACAATAATCAGCAAGTTTAAGTAAATTTAATGTTTGTAGCGTTACATGAACATATCTTGAATTACATGAAAAGTGAATGCTCAATATGTTTGGGATCCGATGAAGACAATAAATTGTTAAAGTTATACCTAAATGTTACCATAAATTTCATTCTCCATGCCATGAGAAGTGGCTTGGTAATTGTTAAACGTGTCCCCTTTGTAAATCTTCTATTGATTCTTCTACTAGTTAAGTTGTCCGAATTGATTCTCATATGCCTTAGTTATGCATACAGATTTAGATTTCATCTACTATTGTCACGTCCCAAAATTCAACTAGCCGTGATGATATCTAACCTCACCCGCTAGGTAAACCAAATAACAACAATCAGATTTAATTAATATTTAACTGACTATAATACACTCCCCAAGGACTGGTAATATAAATCATGAGCTTCTAAGATTGGAATTTACAAAGTTGGGGTGAAATAAAAATGCGTTGAAGTATACATTAACAGATTAAAAATTCTAAAGTTACCATGAACAAGAGGCAATAGTGACGAGCTCAACAGATACATTCCAGTATAGAAATAACAGCACAGAAATGTAGGCATACTTTTAAATTAAACAGTTAAACTCAGTACAAGTAAAATGGATCAATGTTGAATGATTTGAGGAATGTGACATCTCTATATCTACGTGCCAATGTACATGTTATATGTAATGCATCTCAGTGGAAACCTCATGTACTCAGACTCTCAAAATACTCGATCACTCAGAATTGTAAATGGCCAATCCAACCCAGTGTAGATCAATCTCATATATATTATATATACACATCAACTGCCAGTCAGTCACTCAGTACTATATAAGTCCAATCCAGCTCAGGGGAAGATCCATCCCCAAATATAAATGATTCGGAAAAGATCCATATCCAGGGAAGATCTATACCTTAATATAAATGATTCGGGCAAGATCCATGCCCAGGGGAAGATCCATCCCCAATGATTCGGACAAGATCCATGTATAGGGAAGATCCATCCCTCAATATAAAATCAATTGTGCTCATTGTGGGGATGCAGACTCCGAAGGGGCTCATTCATCCCAAGCGCTATAATAGTTAGATCCATGTATAAATAAATAAAATATGTTGCGGCGTGCAGCCCGATCCCATATAATATCACTCAAAATATCTAGTCTCTGGCTCTCAATGACATGAAAATCAACCTGACATGATGATATGATGTATCAATGAATAACAACAGATACTGAGATATGATATGCAAATGATTAATGTGGCTAAGTATAAAAATTATAATTTTTAAAAATAATTAATCAACAACATGACCCTGTGGGCCCCAAAATATCGACACGTATCACAAACATGATCTTTAACATGGGACACCGCTCAATTTCCTATAACATGTGGAGGATGTGGATAATGACATTATTATTTAAGTATACAACTCCACGGAGTTTATTTAAGTCATGAATTTTATGGTGCACGCCCACACGCCCGTCACCTAACATGTGTGTCACCTCCCTACAATTCACATAACATGTAATTCGGAGATTTATACCAGCGGGACCAAGTTTAGAAGTGTTACTTAACTCAAACCTTATAATTCTTTATTCCAATATGCCCTTGTCTCGCGAAGCAGCCTCTGAACGCCTCGAATCTAGTCAAAATTAATTCGATTCAGTCAATACAAAATATAAGAATTAATTCCATATGAAAAATACTAACTTCCCAACAAAATTGAAAATTTCACTCAAAAATTGCCAGTGGGACCCACGTCTCAAAACCTAACAAAAGTTACAAAATATGAATACTCATTCAGCTACGAGTCCAACTATACCAAATTTATCAAATTCCGACATCAACTCGACCCTCAAATCCTCAATTTAACCGAAAGTGTTTTCACAATTATTCCAACTTAAAACACCAATTAAACCTAAAAATAGCAATAAATTCGGATAATTTGACCAAAAATAAGTTAAGAACACTTACCCTGATGTTTTCCTTGAAAATCTCTCGAAAAATCACCTTTCCCTGAGCTCCAAATCGTTCAAGATGGAAAATGTGTCGGTCATTTCCTTAATGCGATCGCTGACAAATTCACACGATCCCGTCGCGAAGCAAAATTTCCACTTACAGAAATTGACCTTATGTGATCGCAGGTAAATTCACGCGATTGCAAAGAACAAAAGAGACTACCCCCAAAAAGCATTGCGTGTTTGCGATACACCATGTGCGAATGCGATGATCTTTTCGGTTGTTTAAATTAGTTAAGTGGGTTGAGTAGTTCTTTCTATAGTTCGTTTCCTTATGTACACATTCGAGTTTGTATCTTGTTGGCATATTGTGGCATCATATGAGACTTTTTACAGTGTCTAAGGTGGATTATTGCCTTAGCAACTTAAACTGGGTGAGACGAGATTATTAGACCCGGGATCAGTGCGATCGGATTATATGAGGCATATTAAAAAGCGAATATCGTTTTTTGGTTCATAGTGAGGTAATGGTCCTTGTCAGGAGGAGGGGCTCAATGATTTGTCCATTCGGCAGTTGGTTAAGAATTTCTACACATCTTTCCCATTGTGGCAGTATTGCAAGAGTTGGAACATGACTTATATGTGTCATAAGGTATGTTGTGGGCATCATATTCGTGCAATTTTGATTATTGTAGTCAGGGGATGTTATTATGGTCATGTGAATTGTACGGTGCATGGTATGGATTCAGTAAGGGCATACAATCATGTTTTAGTATAGTGTGTAGTGACTAATACGGTTTTTGTATGTTGGGAACAGACATGTTAGAGAATTTTAGATGTTGGAATTTGGCTCTAAGGCTAACTTAACTAAATAAAATGGAGAATCTTCAAGTTTGCTCGAGTTAATATTCTCAACTGGGTTGTGGTAGCACGGGTAGGTGCACAGGGTGTTAAATAGTGATTTTGGACAACTCCGGAGTAGTTCTTAGCACGTTCGAGGACGAACGTATGTTTAAGTGGGAGAATGTAACGACTCGACCGGTCGCTTTGAGCTCTAGGTCGATCGACAGTTTGAGTCCATGTGTAGTTTCACTTCCGGTATTATGACTTGTACACGTGGTCGGAATTGAATTTCGGGAAGTTCGGAGTTGATTTGGAAAGAAAGATCTCATTTCGGAAGCTTTAAGTTGGAAGAATTGACTAAGGTTTGATTTTGAGTAAACGACCTCGGAATTGGTAATTGAAGGTTTTAACAGGTTCGTATGATGATTTTGGACTTGGGTGTAAGGGTGGCTAACGGGTCGGGCCCGGGCCAAACGGCCGTGGGCTTTGCGGGTGGAACCGGCCCCCCACGGGCCTAAGCCCACACGGGCCCGGGCTAAGCGGGCCAGGCCCGCGGGCCAAACGGGCCTAAACGGGTCCGGCCTATTTTTTTTATGTAAGGCAATTTCTTGTAAATCTTTGGGA
>ML296336.1:0-11750 GCA_005239495.1 Nicotiana undulata
TCAAAACTTGTTCTTCTCTCTCAAAATTATATTTACAAAACTGAAGATATGTCCAAAGATATGTATATCTATATCATCTATCTATCCCAAAGAGATGCCAAGATAAATCCTTTTATAGTGGGCAGGAAATTCGGGTGAGAAACAGACAAAAACACCCATGTCGGGCTTATATGCAATCGCATTCCTGTCGCATAACAGGGATGCGATTCGCATCTTCACTTTCTTCATCGCATATCAAAACCCTAGGTCCCAGAGATTCATCGCATTTGAGAGATGCTGTCCGCATTGGTGATATGCGATCGCATTTATGCGTCGCATTTGCAGTGTGGCTTCGGGCATCAGATGGAGATGCGATTGAAATGCGGTTCGCATTTGAGATATGCGGTCTCATATTTGACCGCATTTCACTCCTTAAATTTGACTCAACTTTCTGTTGCGGTATGCGATCTCTANGAGTAAATGCTCTTGAAATGAGCCATAATTTAAGCACTATGGTATTAAATGTGCCGAAATTCTCCGGCACATCACCCATACACCCGAGTCTGACGAGAAGGATAGGCTCATCAGGAATTTGGCCGAGGAACTCAAGAAATTGACCAACCGAGTTCAGGGCGTCGAAGGAATCAAAGGGATTGAGGGGCTGAGCTATGAGGATCTTTGCATACAGCCCGATGTCGAACTGCCTGAGGGGTACAAACCTCCTAAGTTCAAGATGTTTGATGGCACCGGTGATCCAAGAGTCCACTTAAGAACTTACTGCGACAAGATTGTCGGCGTCGGAAAAGATGATAGGATCCGCATGAAACTCTTCATGAGGAGTTTGAAAGGAGATGCACTATCCTGGTACATCAACCAGGATCCAAAGAAATGTACTAACTGGGTAAGCATGTCTACGGACTTCATGGATAGATTCAGGTTCAACACGGAGGATGCACCGGATGTATTCTACATCCAGAACTTAAAGAAGAAACCAACAGAGACCGTTCGCGAGTATGCTACTCGTTGGAGGTCAGAAGCTGCCAAGGTCAGACCGGCCTTGGAAGAGGAACAAATGAAGAAATTCTTTGTACGAGTTCAGGATCCTCAATATTATGAGCGACTGATGATGGTCGAGGGGCACAAGTTTTCCGATATCATCAAACTGGGAGAGCGAATCGAAGAGGGTATTAAGAGCGGTATGGTTACTAATTTTGAAGCTTTACAGGCTACCAATAAAGATCTGCAATCTGGTGGTGTCCAAGAAAAGGGATGTAGGATCCATGATGGTGGCACAACAAGCCAAATCTCCTCCAAAATACCAGGTATATCCAGCACCTTCTTTCACAAACCAACCAGCCCCAAGTTACCAAGCACCTTCACCTCAATACCAAACACCCTCACCCGCATACCCACATATCAGCCTACCTCACCCAGATACTCCCAACCAGCTCCTGTCTATAATGCCTACAATTCCCAACCTTCTCACTACCAATCACCACCTAATCGCCAAAACTTCACAAGACCTCGCCCAAACTTCGACCGTCGTCCACCAAAACAGTATACCGCCATAGTTGAACCCATTGACCAATTATACGAAAAGCTCAAAGCCGCCGGTTATGTCACGCCCATTCCTGATGTCACCCCTGAGAACCCTTCTCAGTGGGTCAATCCAAACAAAACATGTGCTTACCACTCCGGCATGAAGGGACACACCATCGAGGAATGTCGTTCCTTGAAGGACAAGATACAGACCCTCATAGATAACAAGATCAATGTAGCCAAGGACCTTGCTCCTAATGTTCGCAATAATCCACTGCTTGACCATAAGGGTGGTGTCCACATGATTGAGGTTGATGATAACTGGGATCCCGAGGGATCAATTGGGCTGATTGCAGAGGGTGATCCGAAGAAGCCTGCAATTACTCTTAATCCGATCGTGGTCCAGATGCAGCCATCTGAGGAGGCTGAGGTAAACATGTCCATTCCACTTGAATTTGAATCGAGACCACCCGCAAAGGAAAAGGCCCCAGTGCCAATCGAAGTCGAGTTTGTACGACCGCTCAAAGTTGCAGTCCGGCCATCTATAACATATACTCTGGCAGGAATAAGAATAAACACACCTATTCCAGTGGCAATGTCAACAATGACACCCTTTTACTCAGACGCCATTTCGTGGGACTATAAAGTTGAAGCAAGGAGGAAAGGTAAAGGAAAGTCTGAAGAAGCCATCGTTGTACAGGGTATGACGAGAACTGGCAGAGTTTATACCCCTAAACATTTGGCCGAGTCTAGCAAGAAGACCAACAACCCCCCTCCCCCCCGGTCATTGAAACAGGTTCAGACGATCAGTGGAGAAAGATACAAGCCAAGGAATACTCAATCCTCGGCCAGTTGAACAAAACACCAGCTCAGATATCCATCATCTCCCTATTACAGAACTCTGAAACACACAGGAGTGCTTTGCTAAAGGTGGTGAGTGAAGCATATGTGCCAGACAATATCACCAGTGGGGAAATAGCCAATATGGTAGGCCAGGTACTGGAAAGTCACAAGATCACTTTCCATGAAGATGAGTTGTCGCCCGAAGGATTAGGGCATAACAGAGCACTACACATCACTGTGCAATGTAAGGATCATTTCATCACAAGGATCCTAGTTTATGGGGGTTCCAGCCTCAACATCTGTCCGCTAGTCACGCTTAAGAAATTGGGCAAGAGTCTACATGAGATAAGAGAAGGAGATATCAACGTGAAGGCTTTCGATGGTTCGCAGAGGTCTACCATAGGAGAAATCACCTTGTGCTTACAGATGGGGCCTACTTGGTTCGATGTAGACTTCTAAGTGATAGATGTGCCTGCATCATACAACCTGCTGGTGGGGCAACTTTGGATCCACGCGTCTGGGGCCATGGCATCAACCTTACACCAAGTTGTGAAGTTTGAATGAAATCACCAAGAGTTAATCATTCATGGAGACGGTAGCAACCATATCTACGGTCGCCAGACCTTTATGGTCATCGATGGAAGGAGGAAGTTGGGTGGAGAAATCTACCACAACATTCGTGTTAACGCCATTGACAAGGACAAGTGGTGGGATAGTAAGACCGAAAGCATATTGAACTGGCAAGGGTACAATCCATGCAAAGGGCTCGGTAAAAATCTTCAGGGAATCACAAAGCCTATAAAACTCAAGGAGCACGGTACTACCTTCGGTCTAGGGTATGATTATAATTGGGAAGAATTCGATAACTGGTCGCCACCATGGCGCGGTCCTTACTACCCATTGGAGCAGCCAATACCCCACATAGAGCAGACTTTCCAGCCAGCTGGCATCATATATGGTACAGATGAGGAGGAAGTGCTAGCGGCAATGAGGGATCTATTTCTGGATGATGAGGATATGGACTGTTGTGTCATTCTCGAAGAGGAGGGGGAGGAAGCCCCTTCTATACAGGTCGTGAGCAAGGGATCATATCTCAACAATTGGTCCGTCAGTACAACCAAAGCCCGTCGAGCCTCGGGGTAGCAAGGCTAACGAAACAAGCATTTATTTACATTTTATTTATTGAAAGAATTTTTTACTTTTCGCATTTTAATTTCTGCAAGAAAGAGCTCCTATGTTCAAACAATTATTCAATTTATCATTTCTTATATTTACTTGCTACTGTTTTCTCTCCCATTACTCTATTTTACACAGCGTTACTATTACTTATCTTGATGAACCGACGATTGTGACATGCAACGAGGCAACGCAACAAACGGATTCTGAGTCAGACAAGGATGATATACCTGAGGATATTATTAAAGAGTTCGAGAAATTTGAGAATAGACCTAAGTCTAACTTGGACGAGACTGAGGTCGTCAACCTGGGAAATGCAGAGAACGTCAAAGAAACACGCATCAGCATTCATCTGTCGCAATCAGAAAAGGAGAAATATACGGAATTCTTAAGAGAATGTGAGAACGTATTCCCCTGGTCATATACATGACTGACCTCAGTACATCTATTGTGGCCCACCAGTTGCCAACCAATCCAACATGCCCACCGGTAAAGCAAAAGCTCAGGAAATTCAAGCCAGACATGAGCTTGAAAATCAAAGAAGAGGTCACCAAGCAGATCAATGCCAGAGTTCTCCGGGTGGTTGAGTATCCAACATGGTTAGCCAACATTGTGCCTGTGCCAAAGAAAGATGGGAAGGTCAGAGTCTGCGTCGACTACCGGGATCTCAACCGGGCCAGTCCGAAAGACGACTTCCCCATGTCGAATATACACATCCTAATTGACAATTGCGCTAAGCATGAGCTGCAGTCCTTTGTAAATTGTTTTGCCAGTTACCATCAGATTTGGATGGACGAGGAAGATGCTGAGAAAACGGCGTTCATTACTCCGTGGGGAGTGTATTGTTACAAGATGATGCCATTCGGTCTGAAGAATGCAGGGGCCACCTACATGAGGACTATGACCACTATATTTCATGATATGATTCACAAGGAGATCGAGGTGTATGTGGACGACGTCATCATCAAATCAAAGAAGGTCTCTGACCATATGGAAGATTTGAGAAAATTCTTCAACAAGATAAGGAAGTACAATTTGAAACTTAACCCTGGAAAGTGTGCATTCGAGGTTCCTGCTGGCAAGTTACTGGGGTTCATTGTCAGTCGCCGAGGAATAGAACTGGATCCATCAAAGGTTAAATCCATCCAAGAATATCCGCCGCCAAAGAACAAGAAGGAGGTTATGAGTTTCCTGGGGAGGCTCAATTACATCAGCGGGTTCATAGCCCAGTCTACCGTTATTTGTGAACCGATTTTCAAGATGTTGAGAAAGGATGTTGCAACCAAATGGACCGAGGATTGTCAAAAGGCCTTCGACAGAATCAAAGAGTACCTCTCAACACCACCAGTCTTGGTACCTCCAGAGCCAGGTAGACCTCTATTACTCTAACTTGCTGTGTTAGATAGAGCTTTCGGTTGCGTTCTCGGGCAACATGACGAAACAGGGAGGAAAGAGCAAGCATTTTAATACCTCAACAAGAAGTTTGCTCCGTACGAGGCCCGGTATTCTCTATCAGAACGCACTTGTTGTGCTCTGACTTGGGTCGCACAGAAGCTGAGGCATTATTTCTGTGCCTACACAACGTACCTCATATCGAGGATGGATCCGCTAAAGTACATCTTTCAGAAGCCCATGCCCACTGGCAAGCTAGCTAAATGGCAGATCCTGTTAAGGGAGTTCGACATCATTTACGTAACTCAGAAGGCGGTCAAAGGACAAGCATTAGCCGATCATCTTGCTGAAAATCATGTGGACGGAGAATACGAACCATTGAAAACGTATTTCCCCGATGAAGAAGTGTCATTTGTAGGAGAGGACATTGCAGAATCCTACGACAGATGGAGGATGTTCTTTGATAGGGCTGCAAACTTCAAAGGCGTGGGTATTGGAGCAGTCTTAATTTCAGAAACCGGTCAGCACTACCCAGTATCCGCCAAACTCAGGTTCCCCTGCACCAACAACATGGATGAACATAAGGCCTACATCCTAGGGCTCAACTTGGCCATCGACAGGAATGTTCAGGAATTATTAGTGATTGGTGATTTAGACTGATTGATACACCAAGTCCAAGGAGAATGGGCAACCAAGAATTCCAAGATACTGCCATACCTACATTGTGTGCAGGAATTGAGAAAGAGGTTCACAAAGAATGAATTCTGGCACGTTCCCAGAATCCAGAATGAGTTCGCCGAAGCATTGGCTACCTTGTCATCCATGATCTAGCATCCAGACAAGAACTTCATTGATCCCATCCCAGTGAGGATCCACAATCAGCCGGCTTACTGCGCCCATGTTGAAGAGGAAGCAGACGGAAAACCTTGGTTTCATGATATCGAGGAGTACTTGGCAAAGGGAGAGTACCCAGAGCTTGCAAACGCTACTCAGAAGAGCACTCTTCGAAGGTTATCAAATAATTTCTTTCACAGCGGAGAATCCTTTACAGGAGAACTCCCAATCTGGGTTTGCTAAGATGTGTCGAAGCAAAGGAAGCAACGAAGTTGTTGAAGGAAATACATGTCGGTACATGCGGTCCTCATATGAACGGGTTTGTTCTAGCAAAGAAGATACTTCGGGCTGGTTATTTCTGGATGACCATGGAAACAGACTGCATCCAGTACGTCCGGAAATGCCACCGATGTCAGATACATGGGGATATGATAAAGGTACCTCCCAGTGAGCTTAATGCAACAAGTTCACCCTTGTCGTTTGCTGCTTAGGGCATGGGTGTTATTGGACCAATTGAACCTGCAGCCTCCAATGGACACAGGTTCATTGTGGTTGCCATTGACTATTTCACCAAATGGGTCGAAGCAGCATCTTACAAAGCAGTTACAAAGAAGGTCGTGGCCGACTTTGTCCGCGACCGCATTGTTTGTCGGTTCGGAGTTCCAAAGTCGATCATCACCGACAATGGTTCCAACCTAAACAGTGATTTGATGAAAGCAATGTGTGAAACCTTCAAGATCAAGCATAAGAACTCCACAGCATACATACCACAGATGAATGGAGCCGTTGAGGCTGCCAACAAGAACGTCAAGAAGATATTGAGAAAGATGATAGAGAAGCACAAGCAATGGCACGAGAAGCTGTCATTCGCCCTACTGGGATACCGCACCACGGTTCGCACATCAACTGGGGCAACTCCTTACATGTTGGTATACGGTACAGAAGTCGTCATTCCTGCTGAAGTTGAAATTCCATCTCTGAGAATCATACAAGAAGTTGAGCTCAGCAAAGCAGAATAGGTAAGAAGTCATTATGAGCAATTGGCCCTCATAGACGGAAAGAGAATGAACGCAGTTTGTCATGGTCAGCTATATCAGAATAGAATGACCATAGCCTTCAACAAGAAAGTCAGGCCGAGACGATTCACACCGGGGCAGCTGGTGTTAAAGAAAATCTTTCCTCATAAAGATGAAGCCAAGGGGAAATTCTCTCCCAATTGGCAAGGCTCGTACATGGTTCACCGAGTGCTAACAGGAGGAGCACTCATACTTGCAGAAATGGATGGAGAAGTTTGGCCTAAACCAATCAACTCAGATGCAGTCAAGCGCTACTATGTGTAACTTTTTATGCTTTTCTCAATGTTGTAAATTGAACTACGCCTGACCTGATTCCCGTTTAAAAGGGGATACGTAGGCAGCCCTATGGGTTCGGTCACATTTTAATAAAATTTCATTTTCCCCACGAATGGAATCTGGGGCAGAATTTTGAGGAGGGACCTCAAAATTCCGAAGCAAGTTCAGTCGGTCGCCGCACAAGCAGCAGCCAGACGCATTCACCTATCAAACTGGGGTAGAATTTTGAGGAGGACCCATCAAAATTCTGTAGCAAGAGAGGCTGCAATGTCTTGAACCGCGTCGTGGTCGTCGGTTCATCCAAAGAAATTTGTTTTAAATTGTATGTTAGATTTTATAAAACCATGCATATTTACTTCCCAAAACAGCTTGTTTAGCAACGCTACACCCATGGTACAACAAAGTTATCATTATCAAGCAGATAGGCCGAGCCGAGCCAGCGGGGATACGAACTAACCCTCCCCTTTACAGAACTCACGATTTTTCTTTGGATGCAGGCACAAATACGGCGAAAGCCCAAAACATCTTATTATCCCTGCAAGACGCATACTTCTCAAGGATACGCTCTCGAACTCGTCGCACATGCAGAGGCTTACTATTATCGCAAACAACGCTTCATTCACAACAATCATATCGCCGAAATTTATAATCAGCTAAGAACTCTTACTGTCATTTTATTTTCTCGCATTGCATAAGGCTATTGTTTTGCCTTCCGAGACTAATCATTGTCTCCTTGCATTTTCTCGCATTGCATAAGGCTACTATTCTGCCTTCCGAGTTTAAGCTCTACCTCCCCTGCATTCGCATCTTTGCATAAGGCTACTATTCTGCCTTCCGAGGTTAAGCTCTACCTCCCCTGCATTCGCATCTTTGCATAAGGCTACCATTCTGCCTTCCGAGGTTAAGCTCTACCTCCCCTACATTTGCATCTTTGCATAAGGCTGCCATTCTGACTTCCGAGATTAAGCTCTACCTCCATCTGCATTGTACACTGCATAAGGCTATCATTCTGCCTTCCGAGGTTCTACGCTACCTCTCCTGCACTTTATTCCTGCACCGCATAAGGCTATCATTCTGCCTTCCGAGGTTCTACGCTACCTCTCTCCGCATTTTACTTCATTACGCAAAGCTCCTATCTACCTTTTCAAAGCAATCACCTTTCGTTATGTTATTTATTTACGCTTTCTTTCGGGCTAAGCTCTGCCCTTCTTTCCTTTCGCAAATCGCAAGACTAAGCTTTGTCTTGTTAGTATCATACTACTGCATTCTTCATGGGCTAAAATATCGCCAACTTATCCAAAGGCGTCATCGCTCAGAGGCACCATCTCCATGGACCGAGAACATCATTTCATGGCCTGAGGATCTCTTTATTTCAATATGTACATCATTATTCAAAGGCATCATGGTTCAGAGGCACCATCCTCATGGCCCGAGAACATCATTTCATAGCCTGCGAATCCCGCACCAAGCGATTCATGGCCCAGGACATCATGGTCTAAAGACATCATCCTAAAATGTCCGAAGACAGCATTCATAGTCCAACGGGAACTTGCATCATGTTTATATTATGCACAATATACGCATGCTCTCTATTTGCAGGCAACCTGGCCGGAACAGCCACCCAGGCAGGAGCAGACCGCTCCAGTTCTCTGATACAACCTCGTAAGACCTTCCTACTTTTACCCTACCTCGCACCTTGCGTCCGTTCTTGTGAAACATCACCGGTATATTTCGCCGATAATTCCGGAACTACATACGGCCTAATTCCTGTAAAACCAGGGATATGTAGGCATCTCAAAAGCCAGAGTGCGGCCGAATTCTATCCCGCAGTTCCATTCGGTCAAAATTGGCCATCATATCTTTACCCGACAAGTCTTCCATCCTTCCCGGGTTAAGATGAGCAGTTGTTGATACCCAATTTCTTCTCAAATTATTTTCAAACTTGCATATAAGCTCTCAAAATTACTCTTTTCAATAATGAGTATTTTTCCTATTTTTCCATATTTTTATTTAAATTATTTCCCTATTTATTTAATATTTCATATTTAAAATAATTCATAAATTATGCTCTAAATAATTTCAAAATGTTTCCTAGCTCAGTATGTTATTTATAATCATTTTCTATTATTAAAATCCAATTATTTCATAAATTGGCCAATTGGGTCTTATTTAATTGCAATTACAACCATCCTTGCAATTATGGCCTAATTAGACATTTTATACCTTTTAAAATTCGAAATTTATGTTTTCTTACACTTAATACTAGTTAATTATTGTAATTTAAACTTAATTTCATCTTTTCACAATTATTAGATATTTTTAATTAATTAATTATCTATTTATTGGGTATTTAACACCTAGCCTCATTTTATTTAAATTGTAGCCACATTTTTAAACCAATTACCCAACCCACCTGACCCACAAACGACCCATCCCAAACCGTCTCTCTACCCGGCCCAACCCCGATTAGATCTGAGTCGTTGATCAAATAAGATCAACGGCCCAAATCTTTTATTTCCTTAATTAACTCTAACCAAACCCCTTCCCGTCTCTCATTCTTTCGAGAACCTCTCTCTCTCTATCCATCTCTTACTCTCCTCCTTCTCTCTAGAACCTTCTGGTTCGTCTTCTCCGACGGCCCTCAGCCTCTCTCCGGCCACCTCCAGTCTCTCCCCTTTCGACCACCAGTCGCCTTGAAGCCTTATCTCTCCGGTCTCTTCATCTTTGAGGCCTTCATGGGTTTCAACCATGCCAGACCACCACTGAAGCTCTGCCTGGGTTGTTTCCGGCCTTTCTTCGATGGGTTTTGACTCGATGGTGCTATAAACACCATTGTTCCTAAGTCTCACAGCCAGGTTCTCTTACTTCTCTCTCTGGTTTCTTGTGAGACCCTAATCTCGACCTAAATCTCTTATAACCTTTGTATTTAAAACGATTTCAACTCATTGTTTTATGTTTTGAACTATCATCTACTGTATCTTTACGGTTCTTCAAGTTTTAAGCATTTTTGTCTCCTTTTGAAACTAGGGTTTCTCGACCCTGTTCTCAAAACGAGTTTTCCTTTGATTTCTAAACATCTCTACTGTGTTTA
Source organism: Nicotiana undulata (assembly GCA_005239495.1). NCBI lineage: Eukaryota > Viridiplantae > Streptophyta > Magnoliopsida > Solanales > Solanaceae > Nicotiana > Nicotiana undulata. The sequence goes on from ML296336.1 coordinate 10,207, forward strand.
AGCCATTATCTCCTGATTTTATGCTAAACCCTAAGTATTCTAGGTTGTTCTTTGTTATTTGACAGTATGCATCCATGTATTCTCTATGATTCCTATTTAATCCGCTACTATGACCTCTTCCTGTTAATTTCTATGAGTACCTCTTTGTGATGATAAGTGATTGCTGATGAACTCTTGAAAGTTCCGACCTTTACCCTACTAGATCTTTACTGGGTGATTTATATTGATTCAATTGTGTATAAAATCCCCGCTTGTGATATTTTGCTTAAATACATGGTCCTGTATATTCTGCCTATAAGTCTGTACCAATTTTTGAATTACTTCTATACATGTGTGATGCTTTCCTTAATTACTTGGGATTTCCTGTGGTTGAATCCGAGATTCTCTTGACTGATTTCAAATTGATGCCCTGTTTTAATTTATACACGGTTAGTTCAATCTTCCTTAATTACCCACTATGTACTTGGTTTCATTTGTGCATTATGTGAATGTTTCTGCCCTAATCAGCCTTACTTGACTTATTTTCTTTCCTTATTATGCCTTGACTATACCGTTTGAAACTAGATTCCTTAATTAAAGGAGTCCAGTTTGTCTTAATTAGTGTTAATTGATTTTATTTCTATGTTTGTGCACTCCTCACCCATGAACTACTCGTCTTTCAAACTATATAAAGAGTTGTTTTCCCTCTTTGCAAACACGGATACATTGCATATCACAAACACCTAGAGCAATCAATATTGTTCTCTCTTGTGCTATTTCTCTTTTTTCTCTCTTGCTCTACTGTTGTCCCCTGCTCTTGACTATTATAGCCGGCTGAAAAGCCAAGGCTAATATTGTGCTCATACTTGGCTCTTACATTCTGTTGTGGTCTCTTATTGCTGGTATGTCCTGATTAATTTAAAAGTCCCAAACCAACGTGGTTATTACTACTTCAGTATATCATATTCTTAATTATTTTCTACCTATGTTGCTATTGTTCAATATGTAATTAACTCTCTGTTTGTTTGTTGATACTTGCCATGCTTATCTCTTAACATGTTTATGATTAAGTCAATACTTGCTTTACCTATTCTTGTATACATCTGTTAGGCCATCTCTTTCCTGTTCAAGTATCATGTGTCCCATGATCCCCCTGAACCTTTTACCTATTATTGCTTATCCTACTTATGACTTATATGCTTATGACTATTGTTTGCTCCTAATCTTACCTGTTATAACTGCCTCCTGCTACTGTCGACTACCATGTCTACACTTAGCCATTTCCTGGTCCCCTGAACTTTCCTGATTAGTGTAACTATGCTTAAATGAGTTCCTTAAGTCTATGTATCTCTTTGTGTCATTATGTGACCTATTTCTCCCCTCACCCCATTGTCCTTGTGTGAAACTCTATGTTGTTGAACTTTTGATCAGTACTTCTGTTTGTTTTTAAGTTAACCTTTCAAAATCACTCTCCAGTTTTGCAAACTCTTTTCTTCAACTAAAAATTTTCCCTCTCCTTCTAGCACTTCACACTACTCTTAGGACTTTAGGTTCCACCCCCTTCG
>ML296338.1:975-19943 GCA_005239495.1 Nicotiana undulata
AGATTGTCTTTACTTGGTGATTTATTCTTGATTGAAAGTATTGGCTATTGAGTTTGAGAAGTATTGATACGGATGATAATACAAGTGTAGAGTACGTGATTAAGGTAATTGGTTATAGCTCATTTATTGAGTTATTGAATTGATGTTTTCCCTTGCTGGGTGTTTCGGAACTGCTTATTTCCACTATGCTGTACTCCTTGCCATTTTATCTGCTGTTGTTTGGTGAGGAAGAGTGTAAAGCACGAAGGGTGATGCCGTGCCATGAAATTTGTTTACATTGCATAGTGAGGAAGAGTGTAAAGCACGAAGGGTGATGCCGTGCCATGATTCATATTTATTATAAGCACGAAGGTTAATGTCGTGCCATGATTTTATTGATTATAAGCACGAAGGTTAATGCCGTGCCATGATACATCGTATATTTCATTGTTAGGAAGAGAGTAAAAGAACGAATGGTGATGCCGTGCCACGATATTTGATTACATTGCATTGTGAGGAAGAGAGTAAAAGCACGAAGGGTGATGTCGTGCCATTGTGTACTTTTCTGACATTTATACTTGTTTCGTTGTCGATTTTGTTGGATTGTTTCCCTGGTTCACTTCTATCTGTCAATTAGACTGCTTTACTTCACTTGTTTTTCCCCTTTTCTGCTCCCGTATCCCTTACGTGCTTGCTTATCCCTTGTATTGTATTTTCCCTGTTACCTGCTGTAGAATAAGACAGGCTATCGTTATTGTCAAGTCTAGCCTCATCACTACTTCGGCTGAGGTTAGGCTCGGCACTTACTCAGTACATGGGGTCGGTTGTACTGATGCTACACTGCACTTCTTAATGTTGTGCAGATCACGCACCCGGACCCAGTGGACCGCATTGAGGGAGTCACCTTCAGTCCACCCAGAGCTTCAAGGTATACCCGTTGGCGTTCGTGGGCCTTGGCGTCTCTCCTACACTTGGATTTCCTCATTGTCTTGCCTTTTTCTTCTAGTTCCAAGACAATTATATATTTCTTTCAGACTTTGTATTTAGCACTCAATTAGTTAGTTCGTGAGGTTGTGACACCCCGGTCTTGGGATATTTAGGATGATGTTACCTTTATCATTTCATTATTCGTTTTGGGAATAATATTACTTTTCTGCTGTAAAATCTTTTGAAGTGATTTGGAAGTGTTCGGTAAAGGCTGAAAGTTAAGGGAATTGGGATATTCTAGTAGAGGTTGAAAGGTTAATTGGCTCTATTACTGTCACGTTGTTTTTATAAATGCCAAATTGTTGTGTACGTTGGCTTGTCTAGCGGGTTCAACGTTAGACGCAGTCACGGTCTGAAAGGTGGAATTTCGGGTCGTGGCAATATTATAATTTTTTATTAATTGTTACCTCCATATTTCTATCTAGTATAGAAAAAAATCTACAGGTGGATCAATATAGATATTAATATAGGTATATATCCAAATATACTTATGAATATAAATTTAAATGTAGATATATAAATTAGATTTGTCTAAGATCTATCTAGATTAAGTATAAGATTCATTAAACTACTTTCATTAATTATGTTTTCATTTATAATTAAAAAAAATTATGTTGTCTTGAAATCCAAGTGGCTTCTTTTAAGCTTGCAACTTGATTTTACCACATGCTTCACTACCCTCATTTTAATATAACTAATATTAGTACCCGCGCGATGCGCGGACAGAAATCATTTTATAATTGTGATGTATATTGTTTGAATCATGTGCAAATAACCTTAAAATATAAATCTCTCAGATAAAAATTATATAACATTATATATTAATTCTGAAGTAGGATATGAAATTATTGTTCAAATCTCATAATGCAAGATCTATTTTTTTTTATATTTGTATCAACCTAACCCCTTGATTTTAGTCTTGCATTTCATTTAGCTGTCAATATTAAAGAATACTTAACATATCATGTTGTGATCTGTCTTGTTTGAGTACAATAAATCATATTATTTTAACAAACTTCTTATTATCACTTTGTTTTTATCTATAAATTAAATATGTCTTATTCATCACATTATTTGTACCACAAATTCTTTTTTCTTTTGCTTTTTTAAGTTATTGTATTATTAATTATTTAATATTATTGTACTATCATATAATATTTTATTAGCTTAATAATTAAATTAATGTCTTGCTTATTATTATTTTAATAGTCTTTAATAAATAGAAATATTTTATTCATGAAATTTGGTATATATTTATGCTTGTATCCTCTTATTCGGAATTTTTAATCAATTAAATTTATTGTAATATTATTAAATATAATTTAATTTTTTAATTTATTTGTTTTTAAATTTATTTATTATATAAGTATCCTCACACTATCTCTATTTTTATGCATTCTCTTCCCTACTGTTGGCCCATGTCACTGAATGGGTTTTGAAGATTGACAAGTTGAACCAGGTCCATCAAAGCACACACATCTGAACGGAACAGTTGGCACAAGAATTGTTCATGCATAGGAGATATCAGTGACTGCTGGGTATCAAAGAGCTAAAAGGATGTCTACTAATATGAAAAGGTTGCAAACTGATAAAGAAGATTGAAGTTGATTTCAGCAAGGATAGAAATAGAGAAGGAAGTTGAGTCATAGTCGAACTCGTATACCTAGGTAGAGTTGGATCAGAATTGAACCATGTACTCAACAACTGACTCTATAAACACTCAATGTATTACTGCTGAAAGAGTAGACGCACAAAGACAAAAGTGAATCAAGTTCTGAAAAGCAAAGTTCACATGATATTTTGCAAGCAGAAGTATTGTGCGAAGGCTACAGTTCAACTAGAAGAAACACTTCCATCGTTGATGTATTGAGTCTAGTTGATTGTAGTAGGAGTTTCAATATCGTATCTTATCAACTTTCTTAGAAGCAAATTGTAATAGGTAAACATTGTTCAAGTTAGAGTTATCTTGAAATCTGTAGAAATTAACTAGAGGCTAGTTGATTCAAAGAGGATTAGAGTTAGTCCTAGGATTACAAAATAGTTTATTTTGTAAGTCCGTTTGGCTCAGAGTTTTTAGTGAAGTGTTTGAGAAAATCCTACTGAGGAGTAGGTCGTGGTTTTTTCACCTTTTGAGCCAGGTATTTTTCACGTACAAAACTCTTTGTCTTTACTTTACTGCTTTATTATTCTGCATTAGTAGAAAGTAGTACACCAAGAAGAACCAGGTTCTTCTTATTAGACAACACTCGAAAATTGGGTACTGCACAATTGACTTATATTATTGTGTAGTATTGAAGTCTAAAACATCAATTGGTATCAGAGCGGGTTATCCTTGAAAAATCTAACACCTTGGAAAAGATCAGGATGAGTACACCACCTGGGAACTGGGAAGGTCAATCAACCGCAAGGCCACCACTCTTCAATGGCCAGTACTATTCTTGGTGGAAAAATAGAATGAAGGACCATCTTATTGGAGAGGACTATGAACTATGGGACATAGTCACTGATGGACCCCTTGCAACAATGAAGAAGACTGATGAAGGCGTAGATGTACCTAAGACTAGGCTGACTGCACGACTGAAGATTTGAAGAAATGGGAGAAGAATGCCAAGGCCAAGAAGTGGCTAGTATGTGGACTAGGTCCTGATGAATACAGTAGAATCCAAAGCTGCACAACAGCCAAGGAAATCTGGGACACTCTACAAGTAGCCCATGAAGGAACACCTCAAGTTAAAAGGTCTAGAGGTACACTACTATACTCTCAGTATGAAAACTTCACTATGAAAGAAGGAGAGACTATTCAGGAGATGTACACAAGGTTTACAACCTTGACCAATGAACTCAAGTCTCTTGGAAGAATCATACTTGAAGAAGACAAGGTAGAGAAGATCTTGACAAGGGTTTTGCCTATCTCCTGGGAAAGCAAGATCACTGCTATCCAGGAATCCAAAAATATGGCAACCCTTAGACTGGATGAGTTAATTGGAAATCTCACTGCTTATGAACTCAGAAGGCAAACCATGAAGATGGATGCCCCAAAGAAGGAGAGAAGTCTAGCACTGAGGATCACTGAAGGAGCAGATCTGGAGGAGGATGAGATGGCCATGATCACTAAAGAATTTAGAAACTTTCTCATGAGGAAGAAGGGCATCTCTAGGGGAGGAAACTTCAACAAGGCAAAGGCACCAGAAAGGCCAGCTAATGAGGGATGCTACAAGTGTGGAAAAACTGACCATCTCATCAAAAACTGCCCTCAGTGGGAAGTAGAATGGAGGAAGGAGAGATATGAAAGAAAGAACAGGAAGAAGGAACTGGTCCAACCCAAGAAAACCACTACAAAGGCTATGGTTGCTGCTTGGGGGGAAAGTTCAGATGAAGAATCAGAAGATGGTGAGACAGAAGATCAGGCTCTCATGGCAATTGGAGAATCTGATGAGGAGACTTATGAAGAACCAGAGGTAAGTATCTCACAACTTAAAACTAAAATAAAATTTTTATCTAAGGAGAAACTCTCTGAGTTTCTACTTGACTTCATAGATGATTTTGATGAAACAACCAAAGAGAAGGATCAACTATCTAAAGAGTGTGCAATGCTAAAAGCAGAATGCATGGACCTGGAAATAAGGGTCAGTGAATCTGAAAAGAAAAACACTGTCTTGATGAACCAGGTCCATCCACTCAAAACTAAAATCTGAAAACTTAAAGTTAAGACTAGGATCCAGCAAAAAGGTGGTTGATATCTCTCATGCAATGTTACAAGAATACTTAGGAAAACTAAAAGATAAAATGTATGCCAAGGATGAACAGATAAAATCTCTTAAAGAAGAGCTTGGCAAAGTCGAACATGAATTTGATAGAACACGCAAATGGAATAAGTCTTCTGATGCATTAACTTGGCTTCAAGAGAATCACAGTAGCAACCGGAGAGGGATTGGTTTTGGGAGTCAATTTCCTAAGTGGGATCCCAAAAGAAAGTATCTCACTCTCCCTGAAAATAAAATATTCACCCATTGTCGGAAGACTGGCCACTGCAAATATGAGTGTGCTGTAAAATAGCAGTCCAGTCAGAAAAATGAGAGATTCATTAAAAAAAAGAACTGGCTACCAAACTGGGCCAGAAAAAATCTGATTCATCCATTCTCTCACAGAAAAGGACCCAAACTAGTTTGGGTTCTTAAAACTAATCCCTAATTTCCTTTTTTAGGTACAAGTGAAGGGAAGCAGCCTAATTTGGTTTTTTGATAGTGGCTGCTCTAAGCATATGACAGGGAACAAGGAACAGTTCCTTTCACTTGAAAACCTCAAAGGAGGAAATGTCTCCTTTGGAAACGGAAAGAAAGGTGAAATTATAGGGGTCTGCAAGGTAGGTAAAGATGACGCACATTCAATTGAATATGTACCTGATAGATGTCTTGAAATATAGACTAATCAGTGTGTCATAACTGTGTGACAGAGGTAACCTTGTCTCTTTTACCTCCACAAAATGTTTTGTGATCAATCTGCTTACTGACAAGATGGTTTTGCAGGGAAGGAGAATGAACAATATCTATGTCATTGACTTGTCCACACTATATGACAATGAACTCACTTGCCTTAGTGTGTTGGAAAGTGATCCCCTCTTGTAGCACATAAGACTTGGTCATGCAAGTCTGACTCAACTTAACAAGCTAGTCTCTAAGGACTTAGTGGTAGGACTCCCTAACATTAATTTCAAGGAAGACAAAGTTTGTGAGGCATGTGCAAGGGGGAAGCAGGTAAGATCTTCTTTCAAAAGTAAGAAAATGGTCAGTACCACCAGGTCGTTGGAACTGGTTCATCTGGATCTGTGTGGTCCAATGAGAACTCTGAGCAGAGGTGGTAAGAAATATGTGATGGTGTTATTTGATGATTAGTCAAGGTTCACGTGGACATTATTTCTGGCATCTAAGGATGAAGCATTTGATATGTTTATCACATTTGTTAAGAAAACTCAAAATCAGTTAGGACATCAACTAGCATCAATAAGATCTGACCATGGGACTGAATTTGAAAATGCTAAGTTTGCTGAGTTCTGTGATGAACATGGTATCAATCACAACTTTTCTGCCCCTAGAACCCCACAACAAAATGGGTTGTGGAAAGAAAGAATAGAACTCTTGAAGACACGGCAAGAACCATGCTCCTATCAAGCAAACTACCTCACAGCTTCTGGGCAGAAGCAATAAACACTTCATGCTACATTATCAATAGATGCATGACCAGACCACTGGTAGAGAAAACTCCTTATGAATTACTTAAAGGGAGAAAGCCCAACATATCCCACCTAAGGGCTTTTGGATGCAAGTGTTATGTGTATAATAATGGCAAAGATTCTCTAGGAAAATTTGATCCCAGAAGTGATGGGGGAGTGTTCTTGGGATACTCAACACATAGCAAAGCTTATAAAATATACAATAAAAGAACTATGTGTGTAGAAGAAAGTGTACATGTTGTCTTTGATGAATCTAACACTCTTTCTGAGAGACAGGAACCAGAAGACGAGGAGCTTGGATTGGTAAGGAGAAATGACCACATTGAAGCAGCTATGGCAGATGGAACAGGTGATGGACCAGGTCCAACAACCCCACGCAACACGACAGGGCGAACTCTACATGAAAATCCTGGCCCTGATCCTGTTCCAAAACTACAAGACAATATGGAACAATCTAGAAATGAACAACTGGTACTCAAACCACACAGATATCAGAACTCTCACCCTCTTGAGAACATCATAACAGACTTGAGATCTGGAATCAAAACTAGGTCCTCCTAGAAAAATCTGTGTGCGTTCGATGCATTTCTATCCTTGATTGAACCGAAGAACATTGTTGAAGCCCTGCAAGATGCTGACTGGGTAACTGCCATGCAAGAAGAGCTGAATCAATTTGAGAGGAGTCAAGTATGGCACTTGGTACCCAGGCCAATAGACAGATCAGTAATTGGCACCAAGTGGGTCTTTAGGAACAAGCTCGATGAGGATGGAATTGTTACAAGAAATAAGGCAAGACTAGTTGTTCAAGGGTGTAGTCAAGAAGAAGGAATTGACTATGATGAGACCTTTGCTCCTGTGGCACGATTGGAGGCAATCAGACTTCTTATAGCATTTGCTGCACACATGGAGTTCACTCTCCATCAGATGGATGTCAAGAGTGCCTTTCTTAATGGCTATTTGAAGGAAGATGTATTTGTAAAACAACCTCCTGGCTTTGAAAGCAAAGAGTCACCTGATCCTTTATATAAACTTGACAAGGCTCTTTATGGTCTCAAACAAGCACCTAGAGCATGGTATGAGCGATTGTCAAAATTCCTGCTGGAACATGGGTACAAACGAGGCAAAATTGATAGTACTTTGTTCCTAAAGGAAAAGGGGAAGGATCTTCTGATTGTGCAAATATATGTTGATGATATCATATTTGGGGCAACCACTGATAAGCTTAGCAAGGAATTTGCTACATTAATGGGGAGTGAGTTTGAAATGGTAAGCTAACTTTCTTATTAGGCTTGCAGATCAAGCAAAATCCATATGGTACAATGATTCATCAACATAAGTATGTGAAAGAACTCCTCAATAAGTTCAAAATGGAGGACTCAAAGGAGATAGACACCCCAATAGCCATAGCTACAAAATTGGATGTGGATGAACCTGGTTCATCCGTTGATCAGAAGACATACAGAGGAATGATTGGGTCTCTACTCTATCTTACTGCAAGTAGACCTGATATCGTGTTCCGTGTGGGACTATGTGCTAGGTTTCAAGCTAATCCAGAGGAGTTTTCACGACCCAATTTTCAGAGTCGTGATGGCGCCTGTCGTGGAACCAGGCCAGCCACCTAACTATAACGGTTCTAGGTTTGGTTATTGGAGAAAATGCTTATTTTTAATAAATCCAAATCAATAATAGTGGAAAATTCATAATTTGGAAACAATTTAAGGAAGGAAAACAAAATTCAAAAACTATAGCCTCAGATCCGGTGTCACGCAATCATGAGATGCTAATACATAAACAAGACCCAAAATAAGGGGAAATGATCAACATAGTCTAAAAGTAATACGACAGGTAGAATAAGAGAAGAGATGATGAGATCACGGTTGCCAGCTGCTACCTCGTCAACTCCGATGAACTGCTGCGACTCACTGACCAGAGCTGGATCTCAATGTACCTGGATCTGCACTCAAGGTGCAGGGTATAACGTGAGTACACCAACTCAGTAAGTAACGAAAACAACCTATGGGCTGAGAGGTAGTGACAGACTAAACCTCCGATAATTCGATCAAGAGCATATAGTTTGAACATGACAGTAATAGAGTAGAAAGTAAGCGAAATGCACCGAGTTATGTCTGTAACATGCATAAGTTCGTGTAAATAAGAAATGCTATGTATACATTGTTCAAACTCTCATAAAGAAGTCCACTCAGTACTTGAATTGGCCATCAGGACCAGGGAAAATCCATCCCAGAATATGGATAAACACAGTGACATAGTCACTCAGTACTAAGGACAAAGGCCAATCCATCCCCACAGAGAAGATCCATCTCCGGAACAAGCCACCACGGAGAAGATCCATCTCTGGAACATATCACTCGGACAAGATCCATGTCCAGGGAAGATCCATCCCTCAATATTTGTGTGCTCACTGGGGGTGTGAAGACTCCGGAGGGGCTCCTATAAGCCCAAGCGCTATATCAAATCAACGAAGGTATGATTCAAGGATCGCTGCGGTGTGCAGTCCGATCTCATAATTGTCTAAAAAATCCGGCTCTAGGCCTCACTCAGTCAATACTTTTAAGTCTCACTCACAATGCTCTCAAATATGTATAATTCAGCCCAAACAATACTAATGCAATATAACTAACAAATGTTGAGACTGAGGCATTAAGATGTTTGCTACAACAGGACTGAGTGCATGATAGTAAATAACTAAAGATGGAGACATCAACGATTGATTGTTTCATTCTAAACACATTGGCATGAAGCCTTAGCAATTAAACTTATCATGATTTCTAATACGTTCAAGGAAATCTCCGCCTTCACAGTACAAGTATCAGTGCGAATCAACCATTAGACAATGCCATGGGATGAGCCAGGCCACAAACATTCGGTGAACGCCCGCATGCCCGTCACTTGGCAAGTGCGTCACCTTAATTAACATCAATTATCAGATAATTTGACGTTTCAAACCCTCAGTTCCAAGGTTGAAGCCGTTACTTACCTCAAAATCGGGTAAAACGCTACTCTGTAGTGCCCTTGCCTCGAATTCGACCTCCGAGCGCTCCAAATCTACCAACAATCAAGTGTACATCATTATTATATGCTAAGAGGTGAATCCTAATCAAAATCTATCAAAATACTCAAAAATCCCGAAATTGATCAAACCCAGTCTCCGGGCCCACGTCTCGGAACTCGATAAAATTTAAACCACAAGAAACCACGTCCTCCCACGAGTCCATACATACCAAGAACACAGAAATCGGAGTCCAAATGACCCCCCAAATCCTTATTTCAAAGCCTCTTAATCCCAAGCCCTAACTACCCCTTTTTCACTGATTTTTCCCAAATCTTCCACCCTAAATCCGAACTTTAATCACATATAAACAAGTTTAGAGTCCAAAAATCTTACCTCTAGGAAGAACTATCAAATTCCCTCTTCAAAACCCTTCAAAAGCTTCAAACCCGGATGAAATATTGAGAAAAATGGTTAAAATTCGCGAAGGCTGGTTTTTATACCTTATGTCCAGTGATCTGGCACCTGCGATCACTTACTCGCACCTGCGGCTTCGCAGGTGCGATGCTTTTTCCGCACCTTCGATCTCGCTTGGGGTCTCTCAATTCTGCACCTGCGATACTCCTTCCGCACCTGCGACATCGCAGGTGCGACAAATTCCTCGCACATGCGGACCACTCCCCACTTAACCAAATCTTGCACCTGCGGAGCACAGTCCGTGTCACCACCCCAAATCCTAACAGGTCGTGATGACGCCTATCGTGGAACTAGGCTAGCCAACCATCACATTACTACGCTTTTGCTAAATTTTAATAGTTCGCAATATAACAACAAACAAGCAACCATATCATCAAATAATATAATTAAGTCTTAGCGTCCCCATAATATTCTAAACAATCCTCCCAAGAACTAGAGTAAAAAGTCATGAGCATCTAAGAATAAATAAATCTAACTCTGATAAAAACTATAATATAAGTCTCTGAATCAAATACTAAGACTAAATAAGGAAGGGAATTTGAGAAGCTGTGGACGTTGGACAGCTACCTCGAAATCCCGTGACTGCTGCTAACGAACCTGCGTCAGCTACTGCTGCGAGCTCATACCTGGATCTGTGCACAGAGGCACAGGGATTCTTTGTGAGTACGCCAACTCAGTAGTAATCAAAAGAAATCACAGTATGAGAAATATAAAGCACACAAACAAATACACCATTTCACAACAACTATTAAAATCATCAGTCACCAAGTAGTATTCAGCAAATTCATAAGTTCAAAAATCAATTCCAGACTCCTTTGAAAAACAAGTAAATATCAATATATCTCAGTGAAATCCTCAGTAATACTCAGTTTGAAAACAAAGTGAATCATAGTTCAAAAACATAGTAAAATCAGCATAAATCCGCCCCTCGGGCGAAAATCATTTCTTGTAACAGTTTCCCTCACGCATTCTCTCGATCACTCAGTATCAATCATCACTCAGTATCAGCCCCACGGGCAATCATCATCACTCAATCGGTACCGGCGCTCACTGGGGGTGTGTTACAGACTCCGGAGGGGCTCCTACAGCCCAAGCGCAATAATAACATAAGGCCTGGAAGCCTCCGCACATCACTCATGAGGCTTGGAAGCCTCCTCACATCACTCATAAGGCCTGGAAGCCTCCTCACATAACTCATAAGGCTTGGAAGCCTCCTCACATCACTCATAAGGCCTGGAAGCCGCCTCACATCACTCAGTCAGACACTTTCAATTAGCCCTTAGGCCATAAACAAACCGGGTTCTCGACCCAAAATAGTGTTTCACTTTTCAATAAATAGTATCAAAATACTCTGAGTGTCAAAACCATTTATTAGGAAACGACTGAGTGTAATTCACAACATATCGAGTGAGGAAACATAGTAAACCAGTCCCCCAAGGGGTAAACAGATCGGCACTAGGCCCCAAACACGGCTTACAACCCAAAACATATCATAATACATAAATACTAATTAAGCAAAGGCTTAAAAATTGGTTTAGCAACTCAATAGTTGCCTAAGTAGGGAATATCTTTCCCAAGTTTCAATCGTTGTATTCCAAAACCCGTGAAGGGTGCATAGTCCCGAGGTTTCATACCCTCAAGATAAGATTTCAAGACATTACTTACCTCAAAACCAGCCCGAAAACTATTCCGCAATGCGTTTGCCTCTCGAATCAACCTCCGAAGGCTCCAAATCTACCAAGTTCAGATTTTTATCATCAATATATGCTTAAGGAATAAATTCCAATTGAAAAATATCAAATTTAGCTCAAAATCTGAATTCGGTCAAAACCCGACCCCCAGGCCCGTGTCCTGAAACTTGAAATTTTTTACAGAAAAGTGTTCTTCATCTTCTCACGATTCCGTAAATATAAAGAACACCAAAATCGGAGTTCGTTTGACCCCTCAAATCGACCCTTGAAGGTCTCATAATCTCATGCCCCAAAATCCTATTTTTCTACTGTTTTTCATGAATTAAAGGCTGTGATTACGGTCTATAATCACCCATAAATGAGTTTTAATGATTATAACACTTACCTCTATGAAGAATAAGGATTTCCCTCTTCAAAAATCGCCCCCAAAGCTCTTAGTCCGTACAAAAATGGTGGAAATAAGGCTTAAGTCGCGGAGGGTTTAATTATTTAATGCCCAGGTCAATACTCTTCGCGTTCGCGGTCAACGGGCCGTATTCGCGTTGACCAACCTCCTTTGCCCTTCGCGTTCGCGGTCAACGCGCCGCGTTCGCACTGCCTTGCCCGGACGACCCTTTGCGTTCGCATCCCCAGGCCCGCGAATGCATAGACCAAATGGCCTGGGGGCCCCTCGAGTGAAATAACCCTACGCGAACGCACCAGTAGCCCTGTGTTCGCGATGCATTGGCAAATTCCTCTCCGCGTTCGCACCTGCCCAGTCGCGAACGCATAGACCCAAATCCCCTAGCTCCCATATCTCCTATGCGAACGCGGCCCCCTTCCGCGAACGCATAGGATTAATTCCCTGTGCAGAAACACTAGAAAACCAGCAGTGTTTTCAATTCCAACGAGTCCGTTAACCAACCGAAACCAATCCCGAGCCCCTCGGGACCCCAACCAGACTTACCAACACATCCCATAACATCATTCAAACTTAGTTTCACTCTCAAAACACCAAAACTAACATCAAAACCCCAAATTTACATCGGATTCAAGCCTAAGAACTTTGATATTTCTAAAATTCACCAATGATGCCGAAACTATCCAAATTAACTCTGATTTACCTGAAATTTTGCAAACAAGTCCAAATTCACATTACGAACTTGTTCCAACTGTTGGAATTCCATTCCGACCCCGATAGCCTATTTTCCACTGCCGTCCGGAATCGCCAAAAACTAACTTCCGCCAATTCAAGCCTAATTCTACATCGGACATCACAAAATTATTCTGAACACACTCCTAAGTCCCAAATCACCTAACGAAGCTATCGGAGTCATAAAATCCGCATTCCAAGATCGTTTACCAATAAGTCAACTCTTAGTTGACTTTTTCCATTTTAAGCTTATTCTTAAGGACTAAGTGCCTGAATTCTCATTTAACCATTCCGATTCCAAGCCTATCAACTCTAACACATTAATAATAGAATAACCAATCTATAATAAGTCAATAACAACAATTATAATGCAGGTTTCACATAACGACAGACCGGGTCGTTACATTCTCCCCCTCTTAATTAAATGTTCGTCCTCGAGCGAGTCTAGAAACATACTTGAAGTCTCAAACAAGTGAGGATATTTGCTCTGCATCTCCCGTCGGTCTCCCAAGTAGCCTCCTTCACTGGCTGACCTCTCCACTGCACCTTCACTGATTTTATCTCCTTAGATCTCAGCCTTCTGACCTCACAAGCCAAAATTGCTACTGGCTCAACCTCGTATGACATATCACTCTCGAATTGAACTGTGCTGAAATCTAACACATGAGACGGATCACCAACATATTTCCTGAGCATCGACACATGAAACACCGGATGAACACTCGACAAGCTGGGTGGCAAAGTAAGTCTATAAGCCACATCTCTAACCTTCTGAAGCACCTTAAACGGACCAATAAACCGAGGACTCAACTTTCCTCTCTTTCCGAACCTCATAACACCTTTCATGGGTGATACTTTTAGCAGTACCTTCTCACCTTCCATAAATGATACATCCCGAACCTTCCGATCCACATAGCTCTTCTGTCTAGACTGCGCCGTGCGAAGTCGCTCCTGAATAATCTTCACCTTCTCCAACGAATCCTGAATCAAATTTGTGCCCAATAACTTTGCCTCACCAGGCTCGAACTAGCCAACCGGAGATCTACACCTCCTACCATATAAAGCCTCATACGGGGCCATCTGAATACTAGACTGATATCTGTTATTATATGCAAACTCTGCTAGTGGAAGAAACGGATCCCATGAACCACCAAAATCAATCACACAAGCCCGTAACATATCCTCCAATATATGAAAAGTCCGTTCTGACTGCTCGTCGGTCTGAGGGTGAAATTCAGTGCTCAACTCTACATCGGTACCCATACCTCTCTGTACATCTCTCCAAAACTGAGATGTGAATTGTGTACCTCTGTCAGAAATAATAGAAACCGGAACTCCATGCAATCGGACAATCTTCTTAATGTAAATACTAGCTAACCGTTCTGAAGTATAAGTAGTACTGACAGGAATGAAATGCACGGACTTGGTCAATCTATCCACAATGACCCAAATAGCATCAAAACCCTTCGAAGTCCGTGGAAGCCCAACTACAAAGTCCATAGTAATCCTTTCCCATTTCCACTCTGGAATATCTAACCTCTGAAGCAAACCACCTGGTCTCTGGTGCTCATACTTGACATGCTGCTAGTTGAGACACCGTGCTACGTACTCAACAATATCTCTCTTCATCCGTCTCCACCAATACTGCTGTTTCAGATCCTGATACATCTTTGCGGCACCCGAATGTATAGAATACCGCGAACTATGAGCCTCTACTAATATCAACTCTCGAATACCATCCACGTTGGGCACGCAAATACGACCCTACATCCTCATAACTCCATCATCACCAATAGTCACATCTCTGGCATCACCCCGACGAACTTTATCCTGAAGGACTAATAAGTGCCGGTCATCATACTGCCGTGCCTTAATCTGATCAAATAAAGAAGACTGAGAAGCCATGCTAGCTACCACCCGTGGAGGATCTGACAAATCAAATCTCAATAACTGACCCGCCAAAGCCTGAACATCAAGGGCTAAAGGTCGCTCTGCTGCTGAAAGATAGGCTAGGCTTCCCAAACTCTCGTCTCTGCGACTCAAGGCATCGGCCACCACATTGGCCTTCCCTGGATGATACAAAATGGTCAAGTCATAGTCCTTGAGAAGCTCCAACCATCTCCTCTGCCGCAAATTCAAATCTCTCTGCCTTAGCAGATACTGCAAGCTACGATGATCAGTGTAAATCTCACATTGTACTCCATACAAATAATGCTGCCAAATCTTTAAGGCATGAACAATGGCAGCTAACTCCAGATCGTGCACTGGATAATTCTTCTCGTGCACCTTCAACTGCCTCGACGCGTAGGCAATCACCCTACCGTCCTGCATCAACACCGCTCCCAAGCCAACTCTAGAAGCATCACAATAAACCGTATAAGAACCCGAACCAGTAGGAAACACCAATACCGTAGTTGTGGTCAATGCTGACTTGAGCTTCTGAAAGCTCTCCTCACATTCATCAGACCATCTGAATAGAACACCCTTCTGTGTCAATTTGGTCAAGGTGAAGCAATAGAAGAAAATCCTTCCACAAAGCATAGGTAGTAACCCGCCAGACCAAGGAAACTCCGAATCTCTGTAGCTGAAGACGGTCTAGGCCAACTCTGCACCGCCTCAATCTTCTTCGGATCAACCTGAATACCCTCACTAGACACCACGTGCCCCAAGAAAGCTACTGAACCAAGCCAAAACTCACACTTAGAGAATTTTGCATAAAGCTTCTCCTCCCTCAATCTCTGCAGCACGATTCTCAAATGTTGAGCATGCTCTTCCTGGCTACGAGAATAACCAAGATGTCATCAATGAATACAATAACGAAAGTATCAAGATAGGGCTGAAACACGCTGTCCATCAATTGCATGAACGCTGCTGGGGCATTGGTCAGCCCGAATGACATAACCAAAAACTCATAATGACTGTATCTGGTCTTGAAAGCCATCTTCGAAATATCAGACTCCCGAATCTTTAATTGATGATACCCAGACCTCAAGTCAATCTTGGAGAATACCTTAGCTCCCTGAAGTTGATCAAATAAGTCATCAACACGAGGCAAAGGGTAACGATTCTTCATTGTAACCTTATTCAACTGTCTATAATCAATACACATGCGCATCGAACCATCCTTCTTTTTAACAAACAACACCGGCGCACCCCAAGGCGATACACTAGGCCGAATGAACCCCTTATCTAAGAGTTCCTGAAGCTGCTCTTTTAATTCCTTCAACTCTGCTGGTGCCATACGGTAAGGGGGAATAGAAATAGGATGAGTATCGGGCACCAGGTCAATACCAAAATCAATATCCCTGTCAGGTGGCATGCGTGGCAGGTCTGCAGGAAATACATCCGGAAAATCACAGACTATGGGAACAGAATCAACAGATGGAGTCTCACTACTAACATCCCTCACAGACGCAAGATAAGAATCACACCCTTTCTCAACCATACGCTGAGCCTTTAAATAAGAAATCACTCTCCTAGGCACATGCTCTTTAGACCCCCTCCACTCAACTCTCGGAACTCCGGGCATAGCTAAGGTAATGGTCTTAGTGTGACAATCAAGAATAGCATGACATGGGGATAATCCATGCCCAGAATTACATCAAAATCGACCATACTCAGTAACATCAAGTCCACTTGGGTCTCCAGACCCCCAATAGATATAAGACACGACCGATACACACGATCCACAACAATAGTATCACCCACCGGAGTCGAAACATGAACATAAGTAACTAGAGACTCACAGGGCATATTTAGAAAATGAGCAAATAGGATGAGACATAAGAGTACGTGGAACCAGGGTCAAATAAAGCCAAAACATCAGTGTGACAAACTGAAATAGTACCTGTAATCACTGCATCTGACGCCATAGCATCAGGCCTAGCCGGAAGTGCATAAATACGTGGCTGGCCTCCACCTGCTCGACCTCCCCCTCTAGGACGGCCTCTAGCTGTCTGACCACCACCCCTGGTTGTCTGGGTAGGTGGTGATATGACTGGGGCTGAAGCCGAGGGCTGAACCCTCTGTTGGGATGAACTACCAAAATGACGGGGACATTGCCTCCACCCATGTCCGGGCTCTCCACACTCGTAACAATTACCTATAGCTGGGGAAAACAAACGAGAACCTCCACCCCTCTAATAACCAACATATGAACCATGCATAGAAGAGCCCTGATGAGATGATGCTTGGGTGGAGCTCTGAGCTGGAAGGGCACTAAAGGATGAACGTCCCTGATGAGCATTGCGAGGACCCTTCCCCGATGATACACCACTGGACGCTGGGCGAACTGACTGTGGAGGTCTAATGAACGACCTCCGATAGGCTGAAATTGCCCTCTGGAAGGGGCACCACTAAAATTTCCTAATCCCCGAGGCCTCTTGACCTCTCTTTCCTCACGATCCTGCCTACGAACCAACTCAATATCCCGAGCAATATCAACAACCTGCTCAAATGTGACTCCAGACACCCTCTCTCTGGTCATAAATATCTTAAGCTGATACGAGAGACCATATACAAACCTCCTAATCCTCTCCCTGTCAGTAGGGACAATCTCAGACGAATGTCTGGCTAACTCAAAAAACCTCATCTCGTACTGGGTGATTGATAGTTCACCTTGGCGCAGCTGCTCAAACTGCCTACGCTGCTCCTCTATGTGGGACTGAGGAACATATTTCTCCAAAAAGATCGTGGAGAACTGCTGCCAGGTGAGAGGTGCTGAACCAACCGGCCTACGCCTCTCGAATGACTCCCACCAAATAAAACAGCACCCGCAAACTGAAATGTAACAAACGAGACCCCACTGGTCTCCAAAATACCCGCAGTACATAGTATCCTCTGGCATTTATCCAGAAAACCTTGGGCATCCTTACCCTCTGTGCCACTGAAAGTCGGAGGATTAAGTTTTCTAAACCTTTCCAACCTATGCTGCTCATCCTCAGGCATAGCAGCGACCACAAAATCCTGAGCGAGAGCAACCGGCTGAACTGGGGCTGCTCCTGGTGCCTGAATACCCCGTACAACCTGCTTAGGTGTCCGAGCAGCTGGAGTCTAATTACCTCCCCCGGCCCGAGCTGCAGTGGCAGTAGTGGACATAGCAACTGCCTGAGCCAAACTGGAACACACTGTCAATATCTAAGCTAGGGTCTCCTAAAGACCCGAAATAATAATAGGCACTGCAGGTGCCTGAGCTTGTCCCGTTGGAGCACCATCGGCGGGAACCTGATCCTGAACGATAGGGAGATCCTGTGGTACCACCCCGACTGCTGCCTGAGCTGGTCCCCTACCTCTACCACGGCCTCGACCCCTTGTGGGTCTGGCTGGTGCCTGGTCACCCTGGTCGGTATTGCGTGTCCTCAACCTCTGTGAGAGAAGGAAACAACGTAAGTTCAGATTTCAAGAATCAATAGATTGGCACGAAAGAGTCCAAGAAAATAGAGATGTTTCCTAAAAGTTCTGCAGCCTCTCGAAGATAAGTACAGACGTCTCCGTACCGATCCGCAAGACTCTACTAAACCTGCTCATGACCGTTGAGTCCTATGTAACCTAGAGCTCTGATACCAACTTGTCACGACCCCAAATCCTAACAGGCCGTGATGGCGCCTATCGTGGAACTAGGCTAGCCAACTATTAATTACTATGCTTTTGCTAAATTTTAATAGTTCACAATATAACAACAATCAAGCAACCATAGCATCAAATAATATAATTAAGTCTTAGCGTCCCCATAATATTCTAAACAAACCTCCCAAGAACTGGAGTCAAAAGTCATGAGCATCTAAGAATAAATAAATCTAACTCTGCTAAAAACTATAATATAAGTCTCTGAATCAAATGCTAAGACTAAATAAGGAAGGGAAATGGAGAAGCTGTGGACGCTGGACAGCTACCTCGAAATCTCGAAACTGCTGCTAACGAACCTGCGTCAGCTACTGCTGCGAGATCGTACCTGGATCTGTGCACAGAGGCATAGGGAGTCTTTATGAGTACGCCAACTCAGTAGTAATCAAAAGAAATCACAGTCTGAGAAATATAAAGCACACAAACAAATACACCATTTCACAACAACTATTAAAATCATCAGCCACCAAGTAGTATTTAGCAAATTCATAAGTTCAAAAATCAATTCCAGACTCCTTTGAAAAACAAGTAAATATCAATATATCTCAGTGAAATCCTCAGTAAGACTCAATTCGAAAACAAAGTGAATCATAGTTCGAAAACATAGTAAAATCAGCATAAATCCGCCCCTTGGGCCAAAATCATTTCTTGTAACAGTTTCCCTCAGGCATTCTCTCAATCACTCAGTATCAATCATCACTCAGTATCAGCCCCGCAGGCAATCATCATGACTCAATCAGTACCGGCGCTCACTGGGGGTGTGTTACAGACTCCGGAGGGCTCTTACAGCCCAAGCGCAATAATAACATAAGGCCTGGAAGCCTTCTCATCTCTCTCATG
>ML296339.1:0-55734 GCA_005239495.1 Nicotiana undulata
TAGCTACCTGAAACTCACCCGAGCCCTCGGGTCTCAAAACCAACAACACACACAACTCCCAAACATCCTACGGACTTATTCAACCTTTTAAATCACCAAAATATCATCAAACTCAACGATTTAAACCTCAAAACTCATAGAAATTTATTAAAACTTCATAAAGCTTAATTTTACCAATTTTGATCTGAAACACGTCATTTCAAGTCCGTTTTACACCAAATTTCAGAGATAACTCACCTAACATATAATAAACCTGTTCCGGGCTCCGGAACCATAATACGGGCCCAGTAACACGGCTTTCACATAATTATTCATTTTTAAAATCCTTTATTATTTCCAGAAAATAATTTCTTTTAAAAATTCATTTCTCGGGCTTGGGACCTCGGAATTCGATTCCGGGCACACGCCCAAGTCCCATATTTTCCTACGGACCCTCTGGGACCGTCAAATCACGGGTCCGGATCTGTTTACCAAAAATGTTGACCAAAGTCAACTGTATACATTTAATTATCAAAACAAATTTCATTTTCATTAAATTCCAACATAAGGACTTCCCGGCTACACGCACGGCTGCGCACGCATATCGAGGTGAGATTAACGGAGGCTTTCGGGGTCTCGGAACACAGATTTAGCTAGAATTATTTAGGATGACCTTTTGGGTCATCACAATGCAATTATCAATAAATTTCAAGTTTATTATGATATGGGTTTTATATTAATAATCATCCACTTTATTGTGGTATTCTTTTATTTATGTAGTACAAACTGGAGAATAAAACGGGTAACTTTTCAATATTACCCCGCTATAAGTTGTAGTAATAGAAGATATTAAATCTTTCCTTTATTTATAGTCTCAATATAACCAACCGCTTTCGCGAATACCTTAAAAACTTAATAAGTTTTTTAGAGACTTACTACAACACAATTTATTATAGATAATCAATTTTGTTTCTCCAAAGTAGTATAATTGGCTCTTCTAGAACTTTCAATTAATTTTGTACTACCATTTATTCATCAATATCTATAAGATGAATACAATTTTAAGGAGAAAAGTTATATCATTATGGCCATGGTCAAAATTACATGCAAGATCTGCTTCTTGCATTACTATTATCCTTTAATAATCACATTATTAAAATATGTTGGCGTGCAATAGGTATGTGACCAATGACCATTCATGTCATAATAATGGCGTCATTTTCTTATATCATCTCAAACCTCCTTCTAGAGGTGAGTGTGGTATATTCATTACCACTAGCATGTTCATATTCTTCTAAGAATGAATATGTATTCATAAATCAGATGTTGTCACATTCACATCGTGAATTGACCATAATCATCTATATGTGCTTTACAAATTCTCATGTCAAATCGATGACAAATATTACTTTAACAGAGTGAAAGATTATTTTAAGGATCATTGTTATTATCATTATCATAATAATGATGACGATTATAATTTCGTCTATTGCCATGTCCACATCCATTGATACATGCACGGTAATAATTTTATCTTCTTTCATACTTATCACATATTGCTATCACATTCTCTTAAGGGGAATGAGAATGAAGCAACTTCAATGGGATGGATATCCACTTCTTTGCCCACAATCATACATGAATTTGATCATGGCAAGGCATAGAAATTTTATCACTTCGGGTGGTTATAATTTCTTGCAAACTCTATTAGAGTTATAATCAAAGTTAATTGTCTTTGAT
The DNA here is from genome assembly GCA_005239495.1 of Nicotiana undulata. Taxonomy (NCBI): domain Eukaryota; kingdom Viridiplantae; phylum Streptophyta; class Magnoliopsida; order Solanales; family Solanaceae; genus Nicotiana; species Nicotiana undulata. Next base: position 1,720 of record ML296339.1, read on the forward strand.
TGTATTTAAATCAAATTATAAAATTTGAAGAATTTAAAAGAGAAAAATAAAGTAAAATACTTACCATAAATCCAGAATTTAATGATGAAGGAAGTTCATGGAACAATTGACAATCATTATGTTCAATCCCAAAACTTCTACTCAATTGGTTAGAGTCCGTGTTGATAACGTGTTATAAACAACATAAAGAGAAGAAGTGTATTGCAGAGAAAAATAGAGAGAGAATCTTATTGATATGGGATCAATAATAATGGAATAGAACCTCTCTATTTATACGGGAAAAATGACTTAACCACCAAGTAACAAATCTTAAGATCTCTCTAAAATATAGGCATTCATCATAAATAAAATTCTATTTATAACATCTATTATTTATTCTTCCTTTTTATTTATATTGTTTATATCTCACAGTGTGGGATATTACTAGGTATATTATTGTTGTAGTCTCAAAATATACGCGTGTATCTCATATGAATGTTGAGTATAAGATTTTAAAAAATAACATAAATAATATTAAACACTTTAACTCCCTTTTACTAAAAATTAAAAGTTGCTATAACGTCTATAGGTTCAAAAGTTACTTTGAGCAAGAAACTTGACTCTCGATACCTTATTTAGTTGATCAACATATTTGTTTCTATTTGCTAAAATAACTTATTATATTAGTATAATATAATTCTTTTACTTATTATTATTATTATTATTATTATTATTATTATTATTGAAAAAGCACCTTTGTTATGTGAAACCGATATAATTTGTTTGATGTTGCTAAACTACACTAAAATATACTTATGTGTTATTTAATACTTATATTTTTGTTCTGATTTAAATTTCAATAGTAGTATATAAAGAGAGGTAAGGATATCAGAAAAAATATTAATTATGTGATACAGAACTGTTCATCAAATATGATTGTCAAATGAAAATTTAACTCAAAGTTGGAGAAACCGGTGGCATGGACTGTAGTTATGTGTATCTAAGATTTATTGGATATTCTGACTTCTAAGCATACCAACCTTTGAATTAATTGTTTATAATACAATGCATCTAATCTTATATGTTCAAAAGGGTCATTTACCGTCTAGTATACCTACTCATGCGATACACAAATTAGCTCAAAAGAAAAAAAGAGCGGAGAGACATAGAAAAGATATATATTGCAGACAAAATTCAACAACATTTAATAGAATTTTAAACCAAAAACAAATAGATGAATTTCTTTGAGTTGTGTCTAAAACATTATTGGCATGCTTAGATTACATGCCATTTTTTGTATTCATTAATCAAATTGTTACTTGAATTGATAAACCCTCTATGATTGTTTTGAATTTAATTTTTTTAGTTTTGGCTTCTCTGTTTGTTATTTGCATAGCAAAGTTGTTTGATTAGGGCGACTTTCATAAGTATCATGTCACTTGGAAGTGGCTGAAGTAAAGAATTATTGTGGCGGTAGAGATTTGATCAATTGTGATGAAGTAGATGGTGTTGAAGCTTTCCGAGCCTCAACTGCTTTCATTTGACTGCAGCCTCACATCCTGAAGCCAATCAGTGGTCCAAATAAATTTTAAAATTAAAATTACCAATAACTGCTTCAAAATTGATATGTAAAAATATTACGACTTCACCTTTCTCATTTTGTTTTTACATAAAAACTCATTTGTACCTCACTGGCTTGACACCTTCAGGTGTTTGGACCGCTGGTCCGAAGACTTCACGTTTTTCAAGTGAAGCCAATTTCATTTGAAGTGTGTTTTCGATTTCATCCAATTATTTTTATGTCTACATTCATCGGCAGATTTTTGTTCAAGATCCTCATCGTGTTGTATTACTCCAAGTGCAAAAATATATACAAAATTGTTTTCAATAAAAACATTATTTCGGTTTCACATTTTTTCCTGTAGAGACATAACTTATTGAGATCTCTTCATTTTCATCACTTTTTTTTGGTAATTAAAATATTTCATTAATCACCAAGAACGATCGTTACAAATTAGCAAAGTCATCATCGACTTGCTACAATCATTACATACATACATACATACATACATACATACATATATATATATATTCCTATCTCTATGCATATACTATAAGCGGTACATAAGTCAACACATTACTATCTAGCTAGTTGGTCTATGTAAAGTTGATTAGCATTAGCAATGAAGCTATTGCATCCTTGTCCTCACTTCCCCTTGTGCTCTAAAGTTGCATATGCATGCAACTTATCTAGCGAGTTGTTCCACATTCCTTGTTTGGCCTTCAAATACTCTATTGTTCTTCTTTTTCTAGCTCACATAACTGTATTCTGCACTAAAATATACTTACGTGTTATTTAGTACTTATATTTTTGTTCTGATTTGAATTTCAATTGTAGTATATAAAGAGAGGGAAGGGTATCAAAAAAAATATTAATTACGTGATAAGTGACACAAGGAACCGTTCATCAAAACTAATTGGAGAAACCGATGGCATGGACTATAGTTATGTATATCTAAGATTTATCGGGTATTCTAGGCATCATCAACCTTTGAATTAATTGTTTATAATATGATGCATCTAATCTTATATGTTCAAAGGGGTCATTGACTGTTTTGTATTTTTTTAATTAAACTAGTATACACACTCGTGCGATGCGCGAATTAGTTCAAAAGAAAAAAGTGCGGAGAGAGCCAATAGAAAAAGATATATGCTGTAAATAAAATTTAACAACATTTAAAAGAATTAAACCAAAAACAAATAGATGAATTTTTTTGAGTTGTGTCTAAAATATTATTGGCAGGCTTAGATTACATGCCATTTTTTTGTATTCATTAATCAAATTGCTGCTTGAATTGATAAATCCTCCATGATTGTATTGAATTTAATTTTGAGTTTTGGCTTCTATGTTTGTTGTTTGCGTAGCAAAGTTGTTTGATTAGGGTGACTTTCATAAGTATCATCTGATTTGGAAGTGACTGAAGTAATTCAAAAATTACCGTAACGGTAAAGATTTGATCAATTGTGATAAAGTAGCTGGTGTTGCAGCTTTCCGAGCCTCAACTGCTTGTTTTGACTACATCCTCACATCCTGAAGCCAATAAGTGATAAAAATAAACTTTAAAATTAAATTTACCAATAACTGCTTCAAAATTGCTATGTAAAAATCTTTTCATTCTCTTTCTTTCTTCTTTGTTTAACTCATAATTGCATGCATAAACATTTCGTTAATTTTTTGGCTGGACTATAATTTTCGCGAAAATACACGTTTAAGTTAATATAAAAAAGTTAAGCAATTTAATATTGGTACGTAATTTAGTCTACGTTGTTCGTTTGGGACATTATGAAACACAATACTCAATCTCATACTAAATATAGAACACACATTAAAGGCATTCTAAAAGTATTAGAATAATCCTTGAATAATATAGACTGAACGAGTAAATATTAGTTTTTTTAAATTGTTGTGGAAAAGAAATATATATTAAATTACCCAATATGTAATATCGGCCCACTTCTTATTTTCTCCCTCTTCGACAAATTTTCTAATAATTCTCTTAACTAAAATGTTGAAACATCTCGATCAATAGTTGGTGCTCTCATAAATCAAAATTTAATTTCTTCTCCCTCTAAATTAATTAGTCAACACATATTTAATCCCACGCTTGCAATAATAGGTTGTTAAGAAATTAGTCTTTGTCATTGCAACTAAATATAACTTAAAGATTTAGGTTCATCTACTTTCTAGTTAGTTTTGTTGCTCGCCTTTTGTAGATAGCCATTCGATATAATAAATAAACCTAAGAGAATATAAAACAAACCTCATCCTAGATATTAAAGAAGATAGATATGTAATATGATGTTATAGTATAAATTCAGTTGGTATAAGAAGGTATATTTCTGGTATAAAAATTTAATGCCATCTTAATACTTTGTTTGGTTAGCAAATCTGGTATAAGTTATTGATCACGTCCAACTATGCCTTATAAAAAAGACTAAGCGGTCGCTGCAAATATAATCCGGTTTACAAGTCCGGAGTCGAATCGCACAGAGAACTAATACTTAGCTACAGCTGTTTACTATCACCAAGAATATAAGCTTGAACAATTCCTAACTTATAGATATTAATATTCTAGTGTTTAACTAACTAACTAACTAATCAAAATAATAAATTAACACTAAAGATACTACGGATTGGAGAAAAGATTAAGGAGGTCTAGAGTTATGATTTCTCCAATTGTCGGAGTCCTTCCCGCTATGTCTTCTATAATTTCGTCTAAATATTCTCTACCAATCATGAGCGCTCTGCGTGTTGTAATTCTCTCCCGAGTTACGCTAGCTGGCTTTAATTACAACTCACTTAGATTGCACCCAAGGTTTCGTTATCCCTAATCCCACATTTAAACCCTTCATTATTGATCCCTCATATACGTCGAGAGTGATGTTGTTCAACAACTACCTAAATATGCACTCTCTCCCGAGTAATACACACTAAATAGGCATAGTCGATTGAGAGCTCTTCAACCAACCGCAATATAAACGTAGTTGAACAAGTAGATAAATCCAAAGGCTCAATTATATAAAACATAACAAGAATTTATCCTACAAAAGGTTCCATCAAAACCCTAGATAACCAATTAGATATTCATAAAAGTATGTAATTATACAATACTAAAAGTCATAACCAACAATAAAAAAAATAGGAAGAGGAAGGAAAACCGCGTAGAAGAATTTTTCGCCTTGCTCCTATTGTGTCTCTTGCCTCCTTAGGTCGAATTTGTGTCAAAAATATGTCAAATCTCCCAAAAATAACGTTCTCCCATGTATATATACCAAGTAGGGTCGGGCCCAAACAATTATACCTTTTCCTACGCGAAAAAGGACAAGTTTCCAGGCCTGGAGTAGCGCGGGCGCGCTAAGACCATGCTCCGGCCGCGCTAATCAACAAGTGTTCTGCCCCATTTGCGCGTCAGATCCGCGGTCGCAGTTTCGACCGCATTTTGTACCCTGTTACGTTTGAAATTTGGAAACACGTAAAACATTAACGTTGTATCCCTTTGAGTTAGCTTTCCAACCATATATTATATAGTCCAAATGGAGTTCGGAGCAAAAGATTATGTCTATTTTACTAGATAGTGCGCAATATGCCTCCTTGAGTCTTCGTTTGTTTTTAACTATCAAATTTGACCTCCGAACACGATCCCGACTTAATTCCTTGGGATTTTACTCATACTTCAAAGCTCCAAATCACTTGAATTTATTCCATAGCATCTATATAGCTCGAAATCACTCCTACAAGGCATAAAACACACAGTTAGTGCAAAACACTAGCGATTAAAGCTCGAACTCAATTAAAGTGCAGTAAATTAGAGTGTAATAAGCGACTAAAATACGTAATTATAGTCTATCATCAACACCCTACACTTAAACCATTACTCGTCCTCGAGCAATCAAACTGCATTTTATATAGACACGACCTTTTTAAACAATTCTCCTAACTCATCACACTAAGAATATTTAAAATAGATTAAGCACCAAAACGTAACATCTTCACCTCAAGATTTGACTCACAAGTACCATGCATTATTCACAACTCACCCACTTACTCTAACATAGAGGTCACTGACATTACCTTTCCTTCATGAATCAAGTGCCCTCACACAACAAAAGAGAGTAGTTCCGCACAATAAAATTTAAGAACACTTGGGAACTCAAGATAGAAAGAATTCACTCACTATCAGAAATAATATTCATGTGACACAAAAGATGCACCATAGGATTGTCCGTAGTGTACTACTCTACTAATCGAGCTCATTCAGTCTAGGGTCAAGTAGGATTTTATTTGGTTGTACTGTAGGCTGCGGGGCGGGTAGGATACATTTAGATATAAGAGTGACTACACCCCTCGTAAGCACTTTAATACATATACTTTAGCATTCAAACCCCAAACTTATATCAAATCAAACAAGAAACGCCTATATCACTTCCAAGACTGAACAAACTACTATTTCGCTTTGCAAACACACGGGGCAAGTTCTAGGCATCAAATGCAATGCACACAATAACACCCAAACATCACACACACATGGCACATAACTCACTCAGGATTGGATTTATCAAGATACTCTAGTCAAAGCAGTTAAGCAAAGTTAAGTTTATACAATTTAAGGTACTTATACAAGAGTAAAAAAATGAGCCTAAGCGTCACAGCCAAAGTACTCACTATTCTCAAGGTATAACAAAGTCAAGAGATATTTCTTCAATTCAAAACATAAAATAATGGCTCCTCTTCCTAAAAGAAAACTAACTACACCCGATTCAAACAAAACCCTTGGAAAAGAGGGTTACACTACCTAACAAAAGAAAATCTTTTTTTCTTTTTTTTCTTTCTTTAGACTTAAATCTCTCAAGAGAATTGTCTAATAGATCCATCGTCGGGAAAAGTCCAATCTTTTCTAAAAAAATATTCAATTAAACTAACATAACTAAAATAGCATAGAAAGTCACCCAGACAATCTCCTCACCCCACACTTAAAATTGTGCATTGTCCCCAATGCACAACCATACATACAAGAGGGTAAAAGAAACTCCATGGTAGGCCAAAGGCCGAAGCACTAGCATCTCATGGGGTACTCAGACTTCTCTCAGGTCTGGTCCTTCGTGCGGGTACCTCACACTTAGTTCCAACTAATGGTTTGTTGTTGCATCTTTCCAATGACTTCGCGTTCCATGCTGCGAAAAAATCAGACAAAAATAATATAATACAAAAATAATAATAATAATTAAAAAAAAACAGTAAAGGTGGGTTACCTCCCAACAAGCGCTTAATTTAACGTCGCGGCACGACGTGAATACTTTTTGCCTCCACCTTGAACTTATGAATTGAGCCCCCAATTTGGCTTCAAGTTTTCGGTTATGCTCCAAGGGTGGTGGAACAAATCTAATTGGCCCAAGAAACCATTGTACTATTTTACACTTCTTGGTTTTTAGATGAGGTATGTAGTCTTGTCTTTCTGGCAAGAAAAATTTCAGGATGTAGGCACCTTGTTCTTCATTCCTTGACTCCTCAATCGGCTCGGATGACTCTATTTCCATATCATCATCCAAGCCCAATGTGGAAAAATGTTTGGAGTGAGGACCAATGCGCTCAAACACATGAACTTCAGGACTTTCAACATCCTCAACATCAATGATACTAGATTCAATAAAATTTATATCCTCAAAGTCCTTGGCTGACTCTAGTCTCACTTCTTCAATATCGACATCCTCAATTGTAGTTGGCTAGGTTGTTGATGTTCTACTCTGACCTCCTCAATTAACACCTCAAATTCACGCTCTTCTTGGCTTATAAAAAGGCTTAGCTATAGTTGTTCACTATCACCAAGAATACAAGCTTGAACAATTCTTACCTTATAGATATTAAGATTTTTATGTTTAACTAATTAACTAACAAATAAAGATACTAGGGTTAGAGAAAAGATTAAGGAGGTCTAGAGTTATGATTTCCCCAATTGTCGGAATCCTTCCCGCTATGTCTTCTATAATTTTGCCTAAGTATTCTCTACCGATCATGAGCGCTCTAACTACCGTAAATCTCTCCCGAGCAATAACGAAAATTTACTAGACATACTCTCCCGAGTTACGCTAGATGGATTTAAGTACGGCTCACTTAGATCGCACCCAAGGTTTCGTTATCCCTAATCCAACCTTTAAACCCTCGGTTATGGATCCCTCTTATACTTTGGGAGTGGTGTCGTTCAACAACTACCTAAATATGCACTCTCTCCCGAGTAGATGCAAACTAAATAGGCACAGTCAATTGAGGATCCTTTCAATTAACTACAACAAGAACGTAGTTGAACAAATAGAGAAAATACTACGGCTCAATTATATAAAAACATTACAAGAATTTATCCTACAAAAGGTTTCATCAAAATCCTAGATAACAAATTAGCTATTCATAATAGTATATAAAAATACAATACCAAAAGTCATAACCAACAATGAAAAATAGTAAGAAGAAGGAAAAACTCGTAGAAGAATTCCAGGTCTTGATCCTATTGTGTCTCTGCCTCCTTAGGTCGAATTTGTGTCAAAAATATGTTCAATCTCCCAAAAGAAAACTTTCTCCCATGTATATATAACAAGTAGGATTGGGCCCAAATAATTATACTTTCTCCTACGCGAAAAAGGACAAGTTTCCAGGCCTGAAGTAGCGCGGGCGCGCTAAGACCACGCTCCGACCGCGCTAATCAACAAGTGTTATGCCCCATTTGCGCGTCAGGTCTGCGGTTGCGGTTTCGACCGCGTATTTCACCCTAGTACGTTTGAAATTTGGAAACACTTAAAACATGAAAGTTGTAGAACTTCGAGTTATCTTTCCAACCATATATTATATCGCCCAAATAGATTTCGGAGCAAAATGTTATGTCTATTTTACTAGACAGTGAGCAATATGCCTCCTCGAGTCTTGGTTTGTTCTTAACTATCAAATTTGACCCCCGAACACGATCCCAGCCTAATTCCTTGAGTACTCATACTTCAAATCTACAAATCACTTAAATTCATTCCATAACATCTATATAGCTCGGAATCACTCCTACAAGGCATAAAACACACAATTAGTGCAAAACACTAGCGATTAAAGCTCAAACTCAATTAAAGTGCAGTAAACTAGAGTGTAATAAATGACTAAAATACGTAATTATAGCCTATCATCAACACCCCACACTTAAACCATTGCTCGTCCTCGAAAAATCAAACTACACTTTATATAGACACGGCTTTTTTAAGCAATTCTCCTAACTCATCTCACCAAGAATATTTAAAATAGACTAAGCACAAAAGCGTAACATCTTCACCTCAAGATTTGACTCACAAGTACCACGCATTATTCACAATTCACCCACTTACTCTAACATAGAGGTCAAGGATTACCTTTCCTTCATGAATTAAGTGCCCTCACACAACAAAAGAGAGTAGTTCCACACAATAAAATTTAAGAACACATAGGAACTTAAGATAGACAAAATTCACTCACTCTCGGAAATAACATTCATGTGCCACCAAATATGCACCATAGGCTTGCCCGTAGTGTACTACTCTACTAATAGAGATCATTCAGTCTAGGATCAAGTAGGACTTTATTTGATTGTAATGTAGGCTGCAGGACGAGTAGGATATATTTAGATATAAGAGTGACTCCAACTCCCTAATCACTTTAATACATATACTTTAACATTCAAACCCCATACTTATGTCAAACCAAACTCCACTTTCACATCAATGTTATTACCCCATACTTCTTTAAGCACAATTACATCAAGAGTCATCACTTATCAAGGAATATTTTTTTCGCAGCAATATAACTATTTTTTCCTTTTTTTTTTCAATTCAAGTGGCGCTTACTTTTTTAAAAGATTGCAGATTTCTCTTTATTTCATTAGTTCCACTCAAAAGCCAAACCAACCACCCCACACTTTAACCTTTACACAGTTCATAACAATTCAAGTGCTCATGAGAGGTTAAAAGGTTCAAATAGATAGTTAATTCAAACAAATGAGTAAGGCTTGTGACGTGGTTGCCAAAGAAACAGGATTACAGGCTCAAAGGGATTAATTACGATACATAACAATTAGGCGGGTAAAATATACATAGCTGGCTCAACAAAGAAACGCCTATATCACTTCCAAGACTAAACAAAACTACTATTTCGCTTTGCAAGCACACGGGGCAAGTTCTAGGCATCAAATGCAATCACACAATAACACCCAAACCTCACACACACATGGAACATAACTCACTCAGGATTGGATTTATCAAGACACTCTAGTCAAAGCAGTTAAGCAAAGTTAAGCTTATACAATTTAAGGTACTTATACAAGAGTCAAAAGCTGAGCCTAAGCGTCACAACGAAAGTACTCACTATTCTCAAGGCATAACAAAGTCAAGAGATATTGCTTCACTTCAAAACACAACACAATGGCTCTATTCTTAAAAAAAACTAACTACACCCGGTTCAAATAAAACCCTTGGAAAAGAACAGCGACACAAAGAAAAAATAAGGGGGAATTGATACACTACCTAACAAAAGCAAAATCTTTTTTTTTAGACTTAAATCCCTCAAGAATATTATCTAATAGATCCATCGTCGGGAAAAGTCCAATCTTTTCTATTTTTTGTAAAAAAAAAATTATTTCATTAAACTAACACAACTAAAATAGCATAGAAAGTCACCCAGACAATCTCCTCACCCCACACTTAAAAATTGTGCATTGTCCCCAATGCACACCCATACATACAAGAGGGTAAAAGAAACTCCACGATAGGCCAAAGACCGAAGCACAAGCATCTCATGGGGTACTCAACCTTCTCCCATGCCTGGTCCTTCGTGCGGGTACCTCACATTTAGTTCCAACCATCTGGTTTGTTGTTGCATCCTTCCAATGGCTTTGCGTTCCATGCTCCTAAAAAAGTCAAAAAAATTGACACTACAAAAATAATACAATTAGAAAAAAAAAACAAGAAAATAAAATAAAATAAAGCAATAAAGTTGGGTTGCCTCCCAACAAGCGCTTGATTTAACGTCGTGGCACGACGTGAATCATTTTTTGCTTCTTGAACTTATGAATTGAGCCCCAAGTTTTGATTCAAGCTTATGATTATGGTGTTGGGGCGGTGGAATGAAGCTAACCGGCCCAAGGAAATAATGTAGTATTCTGCACTCCTTGGCATTTGTACGAGGTATGTAATCCTGACTTTCTGGCAAGAAAAATTCCAGAATATATGCACCTTGTTCCTCATTCCTTGACTCTTCAATTGGTTCGGATGACTCTATTTTCATATCATCATCCAAGCCCAATGTGGAAAAATGTTTGGAGTGAGGACCAATGCGCTCAAACACATGAACTTCAGGACTTTCAACATCCTCAACATCAATGATACTAGAGTCAACAAAATTTATATCCTCAAAGTCCTTGGTTGACTCTAGTCTCACTTCTTCAACATCGACATCCTCAAATTGTAGTTGGATAGGTTGTTGATGTTCTACTCTGACCTCATCAATTAACACCTCAAATTCACGCTCTTCTTGGCTACTATCCCCGATATTGGCTTGTTGAGCATTAACAACTTAACCACTTGACTCAATTGAGCCTCCAACTTGTGAATATGCATAATGAAACCTAGCAACTTGTCCTGGGTGGTTTCCTCCACAATATGCATAATGAGGATCAAAAGTAGAATTACCAACATCCAAATTCTCAAAATTCCATGATGCCATGTTTTTCAAATTAACAAATAAAACTAAAATAAAGAAAATAAAAATCAAATACTGAAAAGAAAAATTCAAACTTGAAACCTAGCAATATGTACACCTACAGCTACACCGTTAGTTCTCCGGCAACGACGCTAAAATTTGATCACGCCCAACTATACCTTATAAAAAGGACTAAGCGGTCGTTGCAAATATAATCCGGTTTACAAGTCCGGAGTCGAATCCCATAGAGAACTAAGGCTTAGCTACAACTGTTCACTATCACCAAGAATACAAGCTTGAACAATTCCTAACTTATAGATATTAAATTTCTAGTGTTTAACTAACTAACTAACAAATCAAAATAATAAATTAACACTAAATATACTACGGGTTGGAGAAAAGATTAAGGAGGTCTAGAGTTATGATTTCCCCAATTGTCGGAATCCTTCCCGCTATGTCTTCTATAATTTCGCCTAAGTATTCTCTACCAATCATGAGTGCTCTGCGTGTTGTAATTCTCTCCCGAGTAATTACGACAATTTACTAGACATACTCTCCCGAGTTACGCTAGCTGGATTTAATTACAGCTCACTTAGATCGCACCCAAGGTTTTGTTATCCCTAATCCCACCTTTAAACCCTTCGTTATTGATCCCTCATGATGTTATTCAACAACTACCTAAATATGAACTCTCTCCCGAGTAATACACACTAAATAGGCACAATCGATTGAGAGCTCTTCAACCAACCACAATATAAACGTAGTTGAACAAGTAGATAAATCCAAAGGCTCAATTATATAAAAACATAACAAGAATTTATCCTACAAAAGGTTCCATCAAAACCCTAGATAACCAATTAGATATTCATAAAAGTATGTAATTATACAATACTAAAAGTCATAACCAACAATGAAAAAAATAGGAAGAGGAAGGAAAAACTCGTAGAAGAATTCTTCGCCTTGCTCCTATTGTGTCTCTTGCCTCCTTTGGTCGAATTTGTGTCAAAAATATGTCCAATCTCCCAAAAATAATGTTCTCCCATGTATATATACCAAGTAGGGCCGAGCCCAAATAATTATACCTTCTCCCACGCGAAAAAGGACAAGTTTCCAGGCCTGGAGTAGCGCGAGAGCGCTAAGACCACGCTCCGGCCGCGCTAATCAACAAATGTTCCGCCCCATTTGCGTGTTAGGTCCGCGGTCGCGGTTGCGACCGCGTTTTTCACCCTGTTACGTTTGGAATTTGGGAAAATGTAAAACATAAAGGTTGTATCCCTTTGAGTTATCTTTCTAACCATATATTATATAGCCCAAATGGAGTTTGGAGAAAACAGTTATGTCTATTTTACTAGACAGTACGCAATATGCCTCCTCGAGTCTTCGTTTGTTCTTAACTATCAAATTTGACCCCCGAACACGATCCCGACTTAATTCCTTGGGCTTTTACTGAGACTTCAAATCTCCAAATCACTTGAATTCATTCCGTAACATCTATATAGCTCGGAATCACTCCTACAAGGCATAAAACACATAGTTAGTGCAAAACATTAGCGATTAAAGCTCGAACTCAATTAAAGTGCAGTAAATTAGAGTGTAATAAGTGACTAAAATATGTAATTATAGCCTATCATCAGTTATTTCGGGATTAAATTTAGTACCGGGATAACTTATACCGTGTAGAGGGTGGGATAATTGGTGTCGGGATAGCTTATACCTTCTTCTTAGAAATTATGCAGTTGTCATTTTTAATACAACATACCAAACAGTGAATAAAAAATAATACCGGAATAACTAATCCCAACATAACTTATCCCAGCCAGGGGCAGCCAGAGGGTAAAGCCACTAAAGCGGTGGCTTTAGGCCCCCGAATTTTGGCCCAATTTTGTTTTCCAAGTCTTATTTGATGTCCGGTACTTAATTTGGGGCATTGATGAATTCGAATTCGTGTCGTGTAAAGTCCATTAAAGTGGAAATTGTTTCTCATAAGAGATTCTTTTTATTCCAACTAGTGAAACTGAATACTTCCGGGTAAAGAAGGAGATATGATATACCTCCCATCACAACTCTTCTTGTGAGGCCCCAAATTTTTTTTTTTGAAAAAAATTAAGTTTTTCAAAGTAGAAAGTAAAATGTTTTATTTTGAAAAAAGGATTATATCAATCATTAGAAAATATTTAATACACTTTTAAATTCTATTTTTTCCTGAGGTTTCTCATCATTGCAACAAGTATATTAAAACATCAAAATATTCTTTTAATACAAAGTTATCAACTTTTGAATAAGGTTCTATTACTTAAGATTAGCACCGCACATGAGAGATTAAATGGTTTATTCAAAAAAAATTAGTAATTTTATTCTAAAAAGGCTAGAAAAATCTACCTCAACCAAAAATATAGTATATGATTTTTTTTAAAAGGGCCTCATATTAAAGTTTGGTTTTAGGCCACCAAACTTATTGAGTCGCCCCTGATCCCGGCATAAGCCGTATTCAAACCAAACGAAATATGTTAGATATCACATCATAGTAGAAATATGGTTTCCCGTTAGACTTGCAATGGAATCGAAAATTTACGCCCTTTGTTATAAAATTGATCCTAGTAAATTGTAATACAAATCTTCTAAGTACATAAAACTAAGAAACTTCCCTTAGTTAATATGTTGCACCTGAAAGTCGTCCTTAAACAGAGGTTTCGGGTTCGAGGTCAGCGTAACAAGTCGTCCTTGGTAGGGAGAAATTGACCCCTTAAAATGAGACTCTCCTGCATGTATTCAGGATTAGTCTATCTATAATTAATAAAGGAGACAACATTGTCACTAATTATGACTAATTACGGAGTTTAGTAAATAAGTATTTAATCCACCCTGTTATAGCATCAAGTGGCTGTAGTTTAGTGGTGAGAATTCCACGTTGTGGCCGTGGAGACCTGGGCTCGAATCCCAGCAGCCACATTAATTTTTAATCTCTATTTATAGAGGAGTCAATCTCGCAACTATCCTATCTTTTTTATGTCTCGTATTTTCCATTGATTTTGAATTATTTTCTTTTGCTGGAGTTCAGAGAATTTGTACCTATTTCAGGTTGTTCAATGTAGGGATATTTCATCTGGTTCTAACTCATTTAGGCAACTAACTTTTGTCAGTTATCCAGTGGACTCAATAATGAGTACAGACCTTTGCGGAGAATTAACCCAAATAACTGCCCACCCTATCACCTATGAGTATATAATGTATGAATAATTTATATATTACATGTGTATAATTGTATGTAATCAATGTATATGGCTAGAAAAAATAAACAATTAATATTGACGGGCTATTATGTAAAGATCCCTTTAATTTTTACTAGAAGCACTATTCTCTCGAGATGGGTATATCTCTAGTTACTCCTGCACAAGCAACATCGGTTATAGATCTGATTGAGTAGCGCTGAAAAGAATTAGATGTATGTAATATAATCATTCTTATCTCAGAAGAGAAGCGTGCAATTCTCGCATAGCTACAAGAAATCCGACTTAACTTATCTTCTTGAAGTATGTGTGTATATCAAACCAACTATGTCAAGGTTTGAACTGGCAACCAACTCTTTCACAGAAACTGGCTCCCTTTACTTTATGGACTACTAAGGCTCCATAAATTAACTTCGGTAACATCAATAACAGCTACTTTTATCTGCTCCTACGAACAAAACTCAGTATGTAGCACATGATTCAAGAATTTCTTAATCATCCCCAACTATGCAGGAATCCAAGTGAAAATCTCTTTCTTCAGGTGCTCATAAAATACTGTACATTGATAAGAAATTATTTAACTACTCAACTAACATACTACTATACGAAATGCATCTATGTCAAACTAGGAACTTGTATGGCACGGCAAAGATGAATAGAAATCTATTGTTGGGGGAGTGGATTTATGCTTTCCCTGGAGAAGCACATGTTTCGTGCAAGTCTCAACCCACAACATCCGTAGGAAGCAGAAAATTTATTATCTAAGTGAATGCAAAAGAGGTAATCTTTCTGGATAATGCATTGCCACAATCGCAGCAATAAGTATACACACCATCAGTACACCAATGATGAGGGTCTTTATCAGCTCTTCCCTGTTGCCATTTGTGTTGGAGCCATTATTATGATCAAGCTCGGGGCTTTTGTTCATATGATCAGGTGCTGGTTCTGTCCAAGAGACCTCATCAGATTTATTCACATGATCAGGTGTTGGTTCTGTCCGAGAGACCTCATCAGATCTGTCCACACGATCAGGTGTTGGTTCTGCCAACGTGACTTCATCACATATACCCTCTACATTGCTCCCGTCTGAGCATTTTGAGCACGAGCAGCTTCCACCAAGAAACGGAGGTATTGAATCGAGGTTCTTGGAGAGAAACTCTAGATGGTTTCTCCCAATTATCCTCACTTTTTGGCGCGTGGCTGGTTTAAGCACCTGCAAGTACAATGTTCGTTTGATTTGACAACAATGCGGACATACGAGCCAATGAAATTATGCACTGCTGGCAAGTCATTTTTTATTTCCACAAAAATATTATAATAAGAGATTAGGAGCTCAATTAAAACCTAGAAAGGTCCACATTAATCCAACATATTGATGAGTATCAATCAAAAACCAAACCATCGTATATTCCTCCAGGCAGTACCAACAAGAAGAAACTCTTTTAAGTGGTCCTTTGATATGAAGATAGGGATATCAATTCCCTTCATTGAATAGTATGAACGGATCATACGACCGAGAGAATTATATCATGTTTACAAAAGCTAAGTTGCTCAGACTCTCTACTTACGGTGCCGCACCCGTGTCGACATGACGTGGGTGTGTGTGTATGTAGGTGCGGGATCTGTACTGGGCTGGTCAAACGATTTTGGGTTCTTTGACCAAAATCGACGAAAGAATTTGAGACTAAAATGATTTCTGTAATCAAAGCAAAAGCTAGGATGAAAGAAGAAAAATAGAATACCTTATTTATAAAAGAAAAATTTTCTATCATTCTTGTAGTATCTTAGCCTTCAATTTTTATTACTACCTGCTGTTTCCTTGTGTCAGCTTTCTTATTGCTCTGTTATTTTGCTGTTGTTTCTTGTCTTCATCATTTTCAACATGACTTCTTCACTATTGTTTTTCTTTTTCAAACATGTTGAGAATTGCTTTTCTAGAGCTAAGGGTCTACCAGAAACAACCTCTTTACCTTCACAAGGGAGAGGTAAGGTTTGCGTACACATTACCTTCCCCAGACCCCACAATGTGGGAATATACCGGGTATGTTGTTGTTGTTTAAAAGAGAAACATTCTGCACTCCACAAGCACCATATAAATTTTTCACATAAAAATCTCATAGTTTAGGCATATTTTGAAACTATATCTTTAGATATCCGAATTATTTTTAGCCGAATTCCCCACCCGTATCCATACCTAAATCCACACCCCTAAATCTTAAAATTTAGATCATGAAGGATCCGACCTCTAGATCTGCACCTATATCGGACACCTGCACCCGAGTCCAAGCTATTTAGCCTGCCATCACCATACCAGCTACATCTGTGCGCAGCCTTTTATTAAAAAAATCATTTCAACTACAAGTGAATCAAAACGAAATTCTAAACCACCTGCAAAGAAAGTGACTCAGAAGTTTCCAGTTTTCTTTTTCATCTTTCTTTCATTGGGGTTGGTGGTAGATCTTTTAATGCATAAACAGTAAAGTTACCTTAAAGAAAGCCTGCATTATTATTTGGGCAACTTGAGGGAGCCGTACTACAATCAAAGAGCTAAGACGATTAGGATAATGATCTTGCAAGAGCATAGCACAAGATCTCATTGTGTGTATGGGAAAACCAAGTGGAGAGAGTCCTTCACAATCCATCAAAACAGTAATTTGAGGATGTCCCACATCGACCACGCTCAAAATACCGTGTTCAATCTGCGAAACTGTGGAATCAAGACCTCAATAAGAAATCTATCCAAAATCAGGATGCAAACTGAAGAAGTTCACATGAAAAACTGAGACCAAAAAACCAATAATAAAAGAAAAAATGTATGACGAATTACAAAGAGCAGATAAGAAAAATTGGTGTTTTCATGCCATGCAAGTCTAACGAATAATTCAAAAGGCAGTAATTTCCATTGAAGCAGCTTTTACTTGGTACCACGAAACTAGAGACAACTAAACTCAGGATTGGTCATCCCCCCGGACCCCAAGGCATATGCAGAATTTTTTGTAAGTGGTGTCGACATTTAAAAATATGAACAATTAAACAAATCACTATGACGATACAAATTAAAATAACCCAAGTCAAAACATACTGAAGAAAAACAAATTCAAGTATATTACTATGACTTTACTCGACAAGTTTTTATATTTTGGAATGTATTCATAATATTTTACCAGAAATAATACTAAATATTTTGTTTCTATATAAAACAGTAAACAATCACTTAAAAATCTATCATTATTTGACTTTGCAAATGGTTTCGACCAACTTCATAGCCCAAGAAAAAGATAGAAAAAAATAGTAAGACAAGTAACAGGAATTTTTTTTGTTGTTGCGCACCAAGCTCTAGTGTGGCCCACTGGTCCAGTATGCCCAGCTAAGGGGTCAAGGATTCAACCCTCGCTTACAAATAATTTTAATCAGAAAAGGCACAAAAATTGTTGTACTTTAACACAGTATGCAGATGACGAAGTTCGAACTAAGAACCTCCCTTAGAGAAGAGAAGCAATTGACCATGAGAGCAAGCGAGAGGTGAGAAACAGTGTCATTTTAACTTATTTATCCAAAAAACAAAATTGTACATATCTATACTTAACACATATTTAGTTAACTTTTCCGGCGAAGCGGTGTTGGATGACACCGCTTCCACCAAGGTACGTCCGCCCCTGCCGGACCCTAATTGTCAAGCTTAAGAATAAACATATTCAGTTGGCTCAGTCATTAGTGGCACATTCTTAAATGTGTTCCAGTTCTACTGATGTATAAACTGCTCAAGAAAGACATGCATACCAACTGCTTTTACAACGAAAAGTCTGTCCCCGGATTTCAGGTTGGAGCAAGCAAGTCCAAGGCGAATGATGAGGCAAGGCCGTTGATTGGCATCATGGCCATGCCAAAATATGAACTGTGAGCAAGCGTCGAGCTCTTCTGGTGAAAGAATTGTGTAACTCTGCCTCCATTTAATGGTCTTCTTAACTGATGAAAGCAACTTTGAAAAATCACCATTTGCAGCAGCATAAAATTGACGGAGCTCATCATCATTCAACCTGTTAGCAGGTGACATGGAACATGCGAAATCCAATATGACATGATAGTATATCAGTGACAAATTAGTCAAATAGTATTTGAAATTAAAGAAAAGGAATACTTGTACTAACAAGTACATAAGACCAACATATTTTGTAGATAAATAGAAGTCTGACTTCGCAAGCTTTATTATATTTAAGGATCTCTTTTTCTTGCTTTCTTCCTATTTTGAGCAAGCATAAAAAAATAAAACCTACTAAAGTGAAAATATGGCACGTCAAAGCAACATTGATTTCCCCAAAAGTGAAGGGTGGAATCTCACCTCTCAGGTACACTAATACCCTCCTTCCTGAGTTCCCTATGGAGTTCTAGCAACCATCTTTCAGGATAATCATCATCCAATACTTCATCATGAGAGCTGTACCGTGAATCGTGTAGAATACATTAGAAAAATAACCTTAATAAGAACCCCGAGAGCACAATTTTCAAAAAAAGAGATAATGAGGATAAATTTCACAAAGAAAATGCAATCATACAAGTATAATTGCTAGGGCTCATGAATATTTCTTTTTATTTTTGTTGTTGTTAACAATACATTTCAATGCAACTACATTAAAGCTGAATAAAAAGGTTGAATTAAAATTAAAAAAACAATCTCTATTGGACCTCATGAATGATCTTCTTTTCATGTTGTCATTGTTGTTAAAGTTGTGCATTTACATGCATCATAAAAATATTGGACAGTAAAAAAAATGGGTTTCAGTGTATAGAACTAGCTAAGATTGTAATCTCATTCTCGTTGTAGCTTTAATTTCATAAATTCTAATGAATTAATTCTCTGTTTTTCTTGTTGAATTTACACAAGTTTAAGAAGTTAATATGACATGTATTATATTGTTTAGTGAAGGAAATATATAGTGGTTGAAAAATCAGAATGACAGAGAAAACATGTTTAAAATTATAATAGTTATATGAATTTAAATTTATGAAAAAGTTATGAAAGTTGAATAGAATATTATTACTGGGATGGCATCAAACATTTTGAAACATCCCAAAATTGAGACAATGTTGCCCTTGGCTCAGTACTTAAAAGGTGAATTCTTCCACTTCGAAAAATAATCATATGAGAAGTCATCTGATGAAGAGTTCCTTTAGCTGTGCTCAGAATCATTGCAAGCACCAAACAATGGAAAAAGAAACAAAAAGAGAAGCATCTGAATTGGGCATGAACTCTTCTATAACCATATCCTTATATCCATTTACAGCTGCAGTAGTCCGGAAACAAAAGACTTCCAAGAAAATATACCTACAACAGTACACCTACCTAGCTTGTGGATATGCTCGAGAATCATGATAGTCATTTGGTGTCGTTTCTTCGGTAGATGATGACTGGTCAGAGAAAACTGTTGCAACTGAGAGCAATAGCATTGGCCTAGACAATTTCTGCCAGAACAACAGCAGTCATTACACAAGAAACACCAATCAATTTGAAAGTTTAGAAAAAAAGAAACTGTTAAACATGCTACATATAACAAGTGAGTAACAACTAACAACAACAGCCAACTAAACTAATTTTGGCTGTCAACTGTTTATCTTCATGAAGTGCTGCAGAAGTAAAACATAAACCATTTATCATAAAAAAAGTTTATCCTCTATGATAAAATATTCGTAGTATTAGATCAAGTGCCAGAAGAGATTAGCCTTCTTGCACTAAATCAAACAAGAAGTTCGGGAATCAGATAGCAGTAAATCCACAATAACGTTTTCTAATAAAAGAGAAAAATATTTGGGCAGATAACCAGAACCTGGATCAATGACTCACGTAAAATTATTACCAGCCATACGGGGAAAAAGTCAACATTACGTATCAGATTTAGCATCTGAAATCACAAATGCAGAATTCTCACATGATTAATTGAAAAACAAAATGTCATTGGGTTTTTTCACTAATGTTGTCAAGCAGACATGCGCAGGAAAAATTTAAGACAGACAAAGAAGAGAACCCTATGAAAATCATACAGCAGATTGAAGATGAGTTGGTAATATCCAAATAAAATGCACCATTGGCATTGCTTGTCCATATGTACGACCTGCAGTCGTCAAACTCAATTAACACTCAGAACTTTCTTTTTTGGGGATAAATCAAGAGTTTCTTGCATTTGCCCGCCAAGAGGTGTCAAAAGTTCACAAGAAGAACATCAAAATGTGAATGCAACTATTCTCGGATTTGCAAGAGTTATATGACAGCAAAAGATGAATGGAAAACCACCTGCAACTGTTTGACCAATGCCTTCAAAGGAGCCCATTTCTGGATCCACTTAAACGGCGGATAACATAAAACTTGCAGAGCCTGCAAACCGCGCCAAATAAAAGGACATCTACCTTTGCTTAGCCTTCGCACAATCTCTAGAGCAGCAGTGGTAGCCAAAAATACAACAACATCACCAGCAGCTCCACTAGTCTGTACACTCTGTTTCACTTTGGTTATACATTTCAACGTCTTCTCTGAGAAGTGCTTTGTCGCAGAAGCAACTAAACAAATTTTTGGTAGCTTGTTCTTGCTAAGTATCCTTGCCTCTAATCTTTTGTTGGGATATGGTGGACATGGCAAGTCTCCCATATTGATGACCTATATAAATCTTGGTCACATCTTGAATCAACAAAAGAAAAAGAAATTGTGGAAAGTCAGAACATATACCAATGTCCTCTAACGAACGGTTTATCCTTAGAACATTTACTTTCATACGGAACCATAAGGCAATCAGGTGAACTTAAATGGACACTGCATGCATGCTGAGTCACAAAACATAAAGGCTTAGGATATCTAGAGCAATAATAGGATTATTTGAAGGAGATAAAAAGGGACGAGGATGAAAAAATTACATGAAAGGAAGTTTTCTTAAAAGACTATGACCTCTCCAAAACAATGCAGTCTTTAGGCATAACATAACACAATGGGAACAAAGTAGTTATAAGTGATACCAACCAATTGGGATTAAGGCTTAGTCGTTACATTTAAATTGGACATGATGTTCGTCAGGAGTCTGTTTATTTTTATACTAGCTAGACACTTAAACGTCCCGATAGATGTTTAGATAATATCCAGTTTTAGAGCCTAATTTGTCTTTAACAAAGGGGGCAGCACGGTGCACTAAGCTCCAACTATGCGCGGTGTCCGAGGAAATCCGAACCACATTGGGTGTTTTGTATGCACCCTTACCTTGCATTTTTACAATAGGTTGTTTCTCTAGGTTGAGTCGTTGGCCTCCTAGTCACATGGAAGCAACTTTTACTGTTGCACCAAGGCTTCCCTTCCCTAATTTGTCTTAAAAGACATTTATTTAGTATTGCAGCAAAACAAACCTATACCAAGATTCATATAACAGATCCAAACTAATTATGAATTATGGCATAATCAAGTACTCCCTCCATCCTAATGTATCGTACACTCTTTCCTTTTTAATCAACCCCAAAAAGAATGACGTCTTTTCTATATTTAGTAAAGATTCAACTTTAAACTTTCTATTTTACCCTTAATGAGATAATTTATAGGCACAAAAGTTTCTATGTTTTATTTTAAATCACAAGTTCCAATTTAGTTTTCTTTCTTTCTTTTTTAAACTCCATGCCCAGACAAATACCATTACATAAATTGGAAGGGGGCGAATACTAATATAAACAAGCCAGACAAAAAAAACTATTACTGAGGGACTATAAACCAGTGTTTAGACTTGCTAATAAGACAAAGGTGTGAAAAAACTGTCAATATAAAACAAAATTAAGCTCAATAATCAAGATTAAGCAGCTTAAATGCCTAAAATGAAGTTATTAAACCATAATCATCTAAAGCAGAGTAAACAAAAAAAAACGAAAACAAAAAAATTAGGTTCTCAAATTAATATCAATCAATCAATAAATCAAATACTCATAAATTCCAAACTGATTAGGGTCCGGTCAATTACCCGAAACAAAATCGAGCAGGATCACATGAAACGAACAATTCTTTCAACGGATTCCATACAGTATATAATCCCGTCGAATATTTAATAGTAAAAGATTAGGTGAAGTGTGATATTTAGGGACGAGTGGGAACAGAGGGTGGAAGGCGGAGGCTGACGGCGGAGGTTGACCGCGAGGGGCTTTATACTTTCCTTGAGCGGGGAATGGGAGGAGCACGTGATCTTCACTCTCCACGTAGTACTGGTTTCTGCTAGAAGATACTGATCTGGGTCCCACTAGATACTGCTGAATCGCGTTTCAGGTTTTCCAATTGGATTGGATTGCCACCTTGTCAGGCCGGCCGGACCATTTTCTTGTACAGAAGTACTGTAGTTTTCAATTTTTAATTTAATTTTCTATTATATAGAGATGAGAAAACAGTTAGACTAAGGGTATAGTTGTTATTTAATTTAAATATAAAAGTGATTTGTTGAGGTGATTTTTTTTAAAGCTAATACTACACAATTCTAGAAGATATGTTTTTCACTTTCTAATTTTATCTCCTATTTCAATTTGAGGTATACTTTTCTTTCAACTTTTTCCCAAATATTTTTCCAGTTTGTAAAAAGATTGATTGTTTTATCTTTTTTTATTTTTGTTATACTTGTTCAAGTTCTTCTCAGACTAAGGCTGTAAAGTGGGTCGATCCGGCCCAAGCCCGTGAGCTCATATGGATAGTGGTTTAAACGGGGCGGCCCATTTAAGCCTGGGCCCAGTTGGGTCTTTGAGCCCATGTGGTCGGTCCTCACCTTTGAGCTCGCTAGCCCGGGGCCGTTTGGATCGGTCCTTCCTAAGTGAGCCGGTTCAACCGGGCCGAAACGGGCCCAACGACTAATTTTTTAAAAAAAATAAAAAAAACTAAAAAAAAGGCCAATGGTTGGAAGCTTTAAATTATAGTCATTGGCCTGCAAAAAGAGTCGTTTGGCACTTTGAAAAATAGTCATTTTGCCCCCCAACTTTGTTTTAACCCCAAACTTTTTATAATTACACTTTTTCCCTATTCTCAACTATAAATAGCTCCTCATTCATTTATTTTTCTCACAAAATCATCAATCTCTCTCAATCTCTCTATTTTCTTCTATAATTGCTTACTTTATTATTGCAATTTGTGAAAAATTATCAAGTTGGTGAATTGAAGTATTCAAGTCTTCAACTATATATAATTTTCAAGAAGTTGTTCGTCAATTCGGTAAACTCGTTCCAACTCTTAAGTTTTAATATTATAGTTTTGTTTGTTTTACTTTGTATAATTATAATTATGGCCTATTGTGAAAAATATCTTTGGTAAAAATAAGGGAAAATTCAAAATTTGGTGAATCTAGTGGCCAAGCTATTACTCCTCCACTTCCCCCGGCTCCCCGACCCAAGCTTGTTACCCGTCCTACACCTGCTATTCTTGATAGCGATAACACTTTATTTCAATTTACCGATAGCCAATTTTACCATGATATTGCACCAGGTGAACAATTAAACCATGAATATATGAATGCTCTTTATGGTAATCCAACTATTGGTGAAAATGATGAGGAAAATGATGATGAAAATATAGATTTTGATGAAACGCAACCGGATGATGATACACCCACTAGTCTTGTTGTTGAAGTTAACCCAACTGATAATAATCCAAATGATGTACCGCCTGACCCTCCTGTTACTACCCCTACCTTTTCTAGACAACCTTCTAAACGGAGCGAAACATCTCTTGTTTGGTCATTTTTTATTCAACTAAGAGAAAAAAAATAAGGCTAAGTGTAAAGCTTGTGGAGTAGAGTTGGCTTTTAAATTTACTAGAGGTCGGGGGTACGGAAAGTTTGACTAGACAAATAAAGAAACACCCTAAAGATAAAGCCAAATTTCTTCAAATGAAATCTGCGGCCGAGGGGACAAGTGTACCTAGTCAGGTTAACCCTAGTATCGGGTCAAATCAAGTTCAACCTGGAATTAACACTGTTACCGGTGGCATTTTATATTACGATCCAAGAAAATATCGTGAAGAATTGACAAAAAATGGTTATTGTTATGTGCTTACCCTATAGTTTTCCTTGTAACCCTCACTTTGTGCATTATATTAGAAGAGTTTTTAATCCTACTTATAAAGGATGGCCTCGCACAACTGTAAAGAGCGATATTTATAAATATAAACATGAATATGAATAATATTTGCGCTATTTATTTACTCATATAAATTGTCGTGTTGCTATTACTACTGATATTGGTAGAAGTGGTAATGACTGTGATTATCTTACTGTTACCAGTTATTGGATTGATGAGGACTGGATAATGCAAAAGCGCATTATTGCTTATAGAATAATTAATTCACGTCACACAGGGAAGTTTATTGCTAACATGGTTACAAATATCTGTAGATATTTTTGCATTAGAGATAAAATAATGTCACTTTCAATGGATAATGCTTCTAGTAACACTAATGATATAGCCATGCTTACCACTACACTAAATCCTGCATTTAGTAATATTTTCCATGTTAGATGTATTTGTCATATTTAACATTTAATCCTCGGTGATGGTATGAAAATTTTAAATGTTGAAATTGAAAAGGCTAAAATGGCTCTCAACTGGCTTTTTTATTCAAAACGTAGAAGTAGACTTAGAGAATATTTTAAAAGATGCGATGAATTTGGCCTAAGAGAAAAAAAGGTTCCTAAACCTTGTCCAACTAGATGGAATTACATGTATGAAAGTTTAGTTGTTGCACATGAATATAGAAACTCAATAAACGCAACGTTTAATGCTCGTGTAGTTGTTGATGATGAGCACCTTACAAATCAGGATTAGGCTAAAATATTTAGAAAATTTTCATATTGCTACAAATGAATTATCCAGGCAATATTATCCTACCATTTCTAATTGTTTAGTTTGTCTTGCAGAACTTGCTAGTTTGTTTAATCAATTTTCAGAGGGTGGGGTAATTTATGAACTTGCTATTAATTCTATGAGACAAAAGTTAAAAAAATATTTTTTCCCTATCCCCCATATTTATGGTGTTGCTGCCTTGTTAAATCCTACTATAAAATTAGGAGGTCCTCAATTTTGGTATACAACTGTTTATAATGGTTTAACACTTGAAGATGAGGAATTGTCTACACTTCCGGAAGCAAAAGCCTCAATTAAAATAAATGCTCAAACTATTTATAATGCTTATCAACTTTCCTTAGATCAAGCTAGACCAAATGTTCCAACTTCTACTTCTTCTAGTTCGCAATCATCTAAAAGAACTGCAGGAGTAAGAGCACTTAGTGCTTGGGCGGGGTTCAGGGTTTCTCAAGGTTCCACGGCTAGTGATTATTCACAACTAAATAAGCTTGAAGTTTATTTGTCGCATGGACTTGAAGAAGTGAATCCCGACAGCTCCTTTAATATTTTGGAATGATGGAAGGACAAAGAAAAACACTTTCCGATTCTTTCAAGGATGGTTCGAGATATTTTAACTATTTAAGCTTCAACAGTAGCATCGGAGAGCGCTTTCAGTCAAGCGAGACTTCAACTTGGTGATCATAGAGCGTCCATGAGGGAGAGCTTGGAAAACTCAGTACTCTTCAGAGATTGTGTAATGACCCAAGGGGTCATTTTATAAAATTAGACTCCATTCCATGCTTAATATCCATAAAAAGACTAAAATTAAATACCTCGATTTGCGTGCGCATTCCGGGCATGAAATCGGAAAGCTTTTATGTAAAAATATGAGAAATAATAATTTTTAGAATTTAAATTTGATAAAAATTGACTTTGGTCAATATTTTGAGTAAACGGACCCAGATCCGTGTTCCGATGATCCCGGGAGGTCCGTAGTAAAATATGGGACTTGGGCGTGTGCCCGAAAATGAATTCCGAGGTCCCAAGCCTTAGAAATTAATTTTTGAAAGAAATTGTTTTGCTGAAATGTTTATGAATTAAAGAAACAAAATAACGCTAAAACTCATTGGTACCGGGTCCGTATTTTGGTTTCGGAGCCCGGTACAGCTTTGTTATGATATTTAAAGGCTAACTGTGAAATTTGGTGAAAAACGGAGTTCGTTTGATGTGATTCGGACATCCGGTTGAGAAATTATGAACTTTAAGAGTTTTGTTGAAAACGATGAGTTTTGAGGTTTAATTCATAGATTTACATATTATTTGCATGATTTGATCACACGAGCAAGTCCGTATGATGTTTTTAGACTTGCGTGCATGATTTGTTTAGAGCCCCGAGGGCTCGGGTGAGTTTCGGATGGGCCACAGGGTGTTTTTCACTTAGAGAAGTTGTTGGTTTTTCTGGTTGCTGGTGCCCAGATTTTTGTTCTATGCGATCGCATAAGTATGACTGCGATCGCATAGTGTAGGCTCAAAGGGGTCCCCAGATTGTGCTATGCGAACGCAGCACCAGGGACGTGACTGCAATGCTCACCCAAGCTAAGCTATGTGATCGCACCGCCAGCTCTACGATCGCGAAGGGTTAAACAGGCCTGGGGGAGGGGGAGGTCAGTGCTCTATGCGATCGCACCCTCCCTCTCGCGAGCGCGGTTCACCATCTCCCATACGTTATGCGATCGCGGCCTAGGCATTGCTATCGCACAGGTCTTCCGCCCAGCTATTATAAGTACCTTTAAAAACCGGGCAGATGCCTTTCTTCTCTAAATTTTCGAAGTTCCAGCGCTAAAAACGAGTTTCCTTCAACAATCTTCATCCCCAATTCATATGTAATCAATTCCAAACCTTATTCTTTCAATTCCTTACTATTGTGCATCACTTTTAAAGCAAAAACAAGAATTTTCATGGTAAAAATTGAGGGTTTGGGTAGAATTAGGGAGTTTTGTAAAAATTAAATTTGTATATCAAATTAAGGTCGGATTTCAAAACTAATAGCATATTTGGGTTCGTGGGTGAATGGGTAAACGTAATTTGGTTCGAACCCTGAGTTTAGACCAAGCGGGCCCGGGGTCGGATTTTCACTTTTTTTGAGAAAACTTAGGAAAAATATATTTTTCAATAAAGTTAGTTCCTTTAGCATTAGTTAATGATATTAAGTTAATTTTGATTAGATTCGAGCAAGTTAGAGGTGAATTCAAAAGGAAAAGCAATAATTGAGCAGTGAGTGACCTGTGGAATTGAGGTAAGTGTTTGGTCTAACTTTGGCTTGAGGGAATAGGACTCCCCACTTGTTTGTTATGTGAAATGCATGGGGTGTGGTGTATAGGTGTGGTGACGAGTATCTATGCACCACCCAGATTGGTTGTTAAACATGATCCCCTTTCATGTTCCCCACTTATTTTATTATCGTCTTAATTGTTATATGTGCATTATTGTTTCTATGACTATTTGGCCTTGTTGATTTGTTGTTGGATATGGTTGTGACCATTTGGAAAGAGTATTGGTTGTTTGAGCTGGTTTTCTTGTGATATAAAAATGGTTGAGAGGTTTGCCATTGTTTTTACGAAATAAATATTTATATTTTGATATTCTTGTTGGTTTCATGGTGGAGAGGATATTGATGAAGTTATGAGAAAAATGCAGTTCATTATTTATAATTGTTGAGACAAAAATATTGTGAAGGGATTGACCTGAATTATGAAATTTATGAATAAATTGATATGATATGTCTGGTGGGAGCGGGTTGCACGCCGCAACAATGAGTGATAAGGGTGGACATGTGGGATCGGGTTGCACGCCGCAACAGGAGTAATAAGGGTGATATTTTAGGGAGGAGAAATAAGGGAGGACAGGTAGGAGCTGGATGCACGCCGCAACAAGGAGCGATAAGGGAGGACATTTATATTTTACTGATTTTTAAAGAAAAAGAAATCGAAAGTTTTGAAAAGTTAAAATATCTATTTTACTACTCTTTAAATATTTTAGCACTATTTTATTCAAAGTTAAAGTTTGGAAATTTGGATATTTATTTGAGAAATGATTATAGTTGAGTTATTTTATTTTGTTGCAGCACTTATTTATCTATTTCTTTAGATTTCTTTCTTGCTTTATTATTTACTGTTGCTATCGATTATATTGTTGAAGCTCCGCCTTAGCCTCGTAACTACTTCGCCGAGGTTAGGCTCGACACTTACTCAGTACATGGGGTCGGTTGTACTGATACTACACTCTGTGCTCTTTTGCACAGATCCAGGTACTAGTCAGCAGTAGAGGACTTCAGGACGACCACCGATTTATTTGGAGACACGAGGTACATCTGCCGGCGTTCGCAGATTCCGAGAGTCTTCTCCTATCTTTTTACATACACTGTTTTATATTATTCAGAACAGTTACACTATTTCTTTCAGCCATTATTTATAGTTTTCTTTAGTAGTTCGTGGATTGTGACACCAGACCCTGGGGTAGTTTTAGAGTTGATTATATAATTAGTTCGTGTTTCGTTTCATTTAGTTGGTTATCATTATTATTTTGTTTGAGGTTGTTGGAAATTATGGTAATTAAGTCCATTTTAAATTATTTTATTTATGCTTAAGTAATTAATTAAGAAAATTAGTCAATCGAATTCTAATATTGGCTTGCCTAGCAAGTGTGGTGTTAGGCGCCATCACGATCCCTAAGGTTGGGAATTTGGGTCGTGACAGATTGGATCCGTTCGGAATGAAGAAACTTTGGACTCGCTGAATCACAACCAGAGATAGACGAAGCTTACGAAGAAATGCTAGCTGAACTTGCGGAGAATGCTGCTTCGCCCGGAAGCGGTGATGAACAAGCTTCTTTTCCGCCACCACCAACGAAAATTCCTCCGAACCTTGAAGGATTTATGAAATTTGTAAGAGATACAATGTAAACTAATATGTAACTTGTATTTTGGCACATCTTGATTAGTTTTTTTTCCTTTTAATGGTGGTATTAGCAACTTGTTGTGCTCATTTCATTGGGGGAAGGAAGGCTAAGAAAGATATTTCCATTTTGTTGTTAATGTCATAATAATAATAATTATAATGCATTCCTTTCTTTACAATTTTTTTGTGTTTAAATTTGAATTACAAGATTTAAGTCACAATTATATAATATAATTTACAAGAAATTGCCTTAGACCCGGGACCATATGGGCTTAGGCCCGTACTGGGCCGGTTACACCATTTCGGCCTGTGAAGTCCGGGAACGGTTGGGACCGGCCCACTTGGCCCGTTTAGGCCCGACCCACTTTATAGCCTTACCCCAGACTTCTCAAATAATTTCTTTTCCAGTTCTCTTCATTTTTTCAACTGGGTATTGCTACTTTCAGGTCTGCTCCCTTTTTATTTTTATTTTCCAATTCTTATTGTTTTTTCCTTATTATATTTTCGGATCTTATTTGACTTTTGTAGTTAGAGAGTTAGGCGTGAGTTTGAAGATTTTATGATAGAACTTGGAGTCCTTCGCCGATAACAATAATGGTCTTTTTTGATGTATTTGTTGATCTTTAAAGATTGAATCTCTGGGTATAAGGTTTATGATATGTATAGAGGTAATAATATTTTTAAAGTATAGTTAATTTTTAGTGTACATACATCTGATTGTCTTTGTTGTGAGTGCTTTATGGGGATATTTGAAGTTGTTTTACTTTAGTTTTCTCGATATAATCATATATTTGACATGATCCACTAATTCGATAAAGTTAAAACAGAAAATAATTTTATATTTTAGAAGAATTTTAGGGATAAAATTACATGGTTGAATATGCACAGATGGAATTTTATATTCATGCAAATTATATTTTTTCCTCTGCCTTTATAAATTTCGTTGTCTGCTTATTTAGGGAATGTTTGTGCACTGCTCCCTTTTTTTGTTTGTTCTAGATGAAACTAAGTGATAAAAAATTATCCAGAAGCTTATTGAATTTTGATCCCGATTTTATGTTTACTGAATTCTGATAAAAAGAATTTCTTTACCGAAATTTGGTCGATCATCTTTATAGTGAAGATGACGGCCCTCATACCGCTTTCTTAATATTTCTCTGAACGCATTTAGAAGTATCCACTTTAGAAGTAAGAGTGCATAGTATTTTTTTTAATTGTGAATTTAACTTTTAAGGAGTGCAATTAGTTAACTAATTTCTATAAATATGTTAAACTTAACACAATGTTATTTTTCAAATAATATGAATTCTCCCTTGATAGAAAAATATGCACCAAAAATATATAGTGAGTTTCTTCTCCATTTTTTTGTTAGATCATGTGATTGATAGCGAACAATCTTAGTTGAAGATAAGAATTTTTCGTGCTACAAAGATAGGGAATCGACTAACCTCCATTCATTGAAAATGATTGATTCTGGATATGAAACATTTTCCTTTTGCTAATAATGTGATGCCTGTACTATCAGATCATCGAGCTCTATTTGGCCGGAAATTTCAAACTCGTTCAAATGTAATAGTTTTATTGTTTCGTCTCATTTGGTGTTTTCAATTCTAATGAGTTCTAACAGTTACTGAAAAATAGATTAAGAATTCTAATATTATAAACTTTGTATTGACATCATCTCCTTATTCCAGTGATTAGTACAAAAAAAATATTAATTTTAATTTCTTTTGTTAATTTTAACGTTCTTCCTCTATCTGCGCCAAATAAAATTGTGCATTGTTAAGTTTGGAGAGAATATTTCTTTGAACTATATTCACAACTCTCTACTTCGCATGGTGTGAATGGATCATTCCCTTCATTCCAAGAGATAGAGAGAGTAACATAATTTTGGCTGGACTCTTGTGTGGGTTCCACTAATAATTTTTATTTTATTTTGAATTGGCAAAATATAAATTGATCTTTAAATTGTGTTTAACGACCAGACAGACACCTCAACTGACCATTTATCATTTTGACACTTCAAGTGGTTATCAAATGTATCTTGTGAACACCCAAGTTCGGTAGTTCATATGTGTGAGTTACCCTCGCCTCCATTCTTCTTCTCCGATGAGAGATGACATCTCCGCTCTTGTTCATCTCGCCCCCTTTTACTCTTCCAAACTTCTCTTCACCACCTACCACATGTAACAAAATTCACAATATCTTAGTCCAAAAGACAACTTAATTACATAATTATTTGGCTTGCTGGTAGGTTGAATTAGGTATTCACATATTTCTGCTACTGCTTTCTTTATCATTGTGCTTCATTTCTTACGAAACCACCGCCAATAAAACCAAGCATAAAAAGTGGAGCTTGCTACCAGCCGTTAAAAGACAACTTAATTGGACCGTGGAAAGTTTTAAAATTTTAACCTCATAAGGGAATTGGAGAAAGTAAATTGCTTGAAATGGGACCGAAAATTTATGGGTGGTCAATTGATATTATTATTGTGTGATGGCTATTATTACTTATTTTTATTTTAAGATTGACTGAGTGGAGGTGGATTTACGTCAGAAGGTGAATAAGCTATTGATGTTGCCATGTTTAAGTGAAGAAAGTTTGGTGGTGGAGATGAATTATTTTTGGGAAGAAAGTAGAATGAATGTGGGAAGTATTAAAAATATAGTGGACCCACAAAAAAATGTTATGGCTGATCCACATAAAGTAAGGTTAAATTTTATTTAAAAAGAAAAAAATTTAATTTTGAGGATTTCACGTGCTCAAACGTGAATACAAAACAAACTTTGCTATGTCAGTGTGAGGGTTCACGAGAACGTACTTCAATTGAAAAGAAGTATCTAATTGATAATGTAATCAATTGAAGCGGTCTATGTGGTTATTGTGGACGACTTAAACATGTTGTTTATGTATTTCGCCATTTGAATTTAATTTAGTTTTTATAGAATAACAAATTGTGCATAACTATTTATCTGATTAGCTCTTTAGAATTTAATTGTTCCTATATTGAAGAAACATAATGTTGTTGTTATTATCTATTGATATTTTTGAACTACTGAATCATCATATTTTTTTTCATTCTTTCTTATTGCTCTTCACTTAACAATTTTTTATAAGATTGCTACATTGATTCTTGGACTTCTTCCTTCGTGTAAAAATTACAAATTAAATGATTGATAAAACTTCCAACTCCGCTTGTGAGTTGCTTTTAATACAATTAATGACTTTGGCAGGGACTTCTGGTGCTTTTAGATTTCCTAGAGTTATGATATTCCCACACTCAACCTTTTCAAGAAAGTAAATACACTTATTAAGATCAAGCACCTAGAAGCATAAAATGTGGACAAAGATGTATGATAGGGTTGAGTTACCTATTTGTCTGGTCTTATATATGGTCATGCTGTTAGAGTAGCTTCTTACTGGCAAGAGTCATGATGGACGGTCATTTTGTATGATTATCTTTGCGGATGTAATTTCAAAGGAGCACAATTTTATTTTCTCGAACAAATTCTGAATATGCATATTTAGAGTAATATGCAGTTTTCGATGTTATCACTTTTATCAAGAATGAAACTTTGTTTTTGTGTTTGTGAAATTGTAGTTATTTAAAATATATAGGGATTATATATAATTTTAAATATTGGGCCCGTACTATATACGGACAAACCTCATCTAATACTAATTAAAAAGAGTAAACTTTACTGTTTCTACTTCACAACCTTCAAATAATTTGACAAATTTAATTTTTTGCAAAAATATTGTTGAGATCACAATCTTTAAAAATTTAAAACTATTTATTGATTGTAGTATCGGCTTTTCATAAAATACTTAGACAAGTGAAGTTTGTTTAGCTTAAGCGATTTAGAGTCGCGATGTTAAAAAATAAAGCAACATTTACAACGTCCAAATTTATTTACAAATTTAATGTTTCTAAGAAGTTAAAGTTATTTTAAGTATGCCGATCTCATAATTTCTAAATATCCTACAAAAACGATTATTCTCGCTTAAAGTGGGCTATTATTTCTTATTTACAACAACAACAAAAAATCAATTATTTATAGCACCAGATACTAGTAACCAAATAATAGACTAGGAAAATATGAATTTTTTAAATTAAACCTAAACGAGACGGTCATGTACTTCTATTGCTTTTGTAACAGCTTGTTTGGATGGTTGTTACGTATCGTTTTATAATGTATCGTATCGTACTGTATTGTAATGTACTATATCATTTGATAATACAACGTTTGAATAGATTGTGTCGTTTTCTATCGTTTCATAATATCATGCACCAGCAATATGAAGAATAAAGTTGTAATATTATAAAGAAAAATTATGATACATGATATAAAAAGGTAAGGTAATGATAAAATAAAATTATTTAATAATAATGAAGGGTGAAATTGAGAGAAAAAGACAAGGTAACGACGCGACCACGCCAAATCGGTCGTTACATAAAGTGACACATTTCGTCGTTATGTAACGACGGATTTAACGATACGATATAATAAAATTTAAGTAACAAGCAAAACAAACATCGTATTTAAAGTAACAATACGATACAATATAATGGGTAACAACCATCCAAACATGTTGTAAGGATCATTTTAACTAATTTTGTCGCAATTTTTTATCCAAGGCTAAAAGTAAATGAATAAATTTGGTGGTCTTTCACGAAATATTTTAACACATGTCATCCACTCAATTCATGCTAAAACTCCATTAAAGTTATTGTTGGGGTTTTTAAGCTATTAGTGCTTAAAATAGGGTGAATGGGAAATGGAAGGAAAAATGAAATATTTGAGTAATATTTGAGTTTCCCTCCTTGATTATTCTATATGTGAAGAGGAAAAGGATTTTGATGGGTATATAAACAATTGCTCTTCTTCTAGCTCATAAAGAGATGAGAAGAAGGCAAGTTTCGCGCCGTCGTCGTCGTTATTAACAGAAATGTTATTAAATATTCATTTTAATAACAAGATATTAATATTAAAATAAATATTAATATTAAATCCAATTCAGTTATCTATTTTTCAGTTTTCAGTTTTTCAAAAAAATTAACTACCCTCTTCAATTTTTCCTCTTTATTATTGAGTAAATAACCATTTATGCTATGGCCGTTTTGCAAAAACAGCCATTTTAAAGAGTTGCACCTCTTCAGATTTCAGTCCAGCATTGACTATAAATACAAGTCCATTCTCTAAGATTTTTCCATACGAATTTCTGAGTTCTCCTCCTTTATTTTGCATATTTTAACTTTAAAGAAAGAAACAATAAGTGTGATTTGCTACCGAACTTTGTATTCGCTGAAACACTGGGTTTGAAGTACCACTACTGTCACGACCCCAAATCCTAACTGGTCGTGATGGCGCCTATCGTGGAACTAGGCTAGACACTATCACATAATTTCACAATTCCTTTAATGAAATTTACCAAAATCATTAATAGCAAGTATAAAGTCTTCTAGGTCTTTAACAGAACGTAATATAATCTAACAGTCTAAAACCATTCCCCAGAACTGGAGTCAACAGATCACGAGCATCTAAGAGTAATACTACACTGCTAATGTCATAATACAATGTCTCCGAACAAATACTAAATACTAAATGAAGGAAGGGAAATATAGATGCTGCGGACGCTGGACAGCTACCTCAAAATTCCGAATGCTGATGACGATCGGACTAGATGATTACTGCTCAGAACCAGTACCTGGATCTGCACACAGAGGTACAAGGAGTAATGATGAGTATACCAACTCAGTAGTAATAAAAATAAATCAAGTTTGAAGATAAAAATCACACAGTACCAAACATCAATTCACAAATAGTAAAAATACTGAGTCTTAATAAAGTAAACATCTAGTACCTATGTTTGAAAACCAGTTTCCGTAAAAATCCTTTGAACAAGTATATCCTCAAATGTTTCTTAGTAAACTCCCAAAAATCTCAGTATGAAAAATGAAGTGAATCATAATCAAAAGCTCATCAAAATATCATTATAAACTGCCCCTCGGGCCAAATCATCACTCATAATCAGTCACTCAGCACCTCACCATCACTCAGTAAAAGTCACTCAGTAACAGTCACTCAGCACCTCACAGTCACTCATACCTCCCAATCACTCGCCACTCGGCACTCGCACTCAGTAGGTACCTGCGCTCACTGGGGGTGTGTACAGACTCCGGAGGGGCTCCTACAACCCAAGCACTATAAACAACCAAATCATGGCATCAATCACTCAGGCACTTGGCCTCTCTCATATCATAATTATCCTCACAACATTGGACCTCAGCCTCACCCAGTCAGACACTCTCAACATGCCACTCGGGCCATAAATAAACGGGGTTCTCGACCCAAAACAGTATTTCATTTCAAGAAATAACAATTTCAACAAATCTGAGTGTCAGCAATTTAACAAGAAGGACTGAGTGAAAAATCATGATCAATATAGTGAGAATATCATAAAATAGCCGCCAAGGGGTTAAAACAGATCGACACTAGGCCCCAAACATGGCTTACAACCCAAATATATCAAAACATAGTAATATTATTTAACATATACTTTAAAAGCAGTTTCGCAAATCAATAGTTGCCTCAAAAGGAACATATTTCCAAATTTCCAATTCGTGCACGCCCCACACTATTCATCCAGTGTGTGCGTCACTCCAAAACCGTGAAATGATGTAAAGTCCGGGGTTTCATACCCTCGGGACAGAATTTAAAGACATAACTTACCTCAAACTAGCCCGAAAAGCTACTCTGCAACTCGCTTGCCCCTCGAATCAACTTTCGAGTGCTCCAAATCTATCAAGATCAGATTTTTCACATCAAACTATGCTAGGGAGATGACACCCAATCGAAAAATATCAACTTTATGAACAATTTACCGAAATTAGCCAAAACCCGACCCCCGGGATCTCATCTCGGAACTCAACAAAATTTATACCAAAACGATCCTCATCATCTCATGAGTCTGTACATATAACTAACGCTGAAATCGGAGTCCAAATGACCCCTCAAATCACCCTTAAAAGGTCTCTTAAACTCAAGCCCTAGTTCTCCCATTTTCCACTGCTTTTCTCCAATTAACACTACTAATTAGGTCCTTAATCACATATAATTGAGTTAATAAGTCCTAAAATCTTACCTCAATGAAGAACAATCGTTTTCCTCTTCAAAAACCCTCCAAAAGCTCGGAACCCGCAATAAAAATGGTGAAAGAAGGCTAAAAATCTCTAAGTCCTCTTTATACTTTCTGTCCAGGCTTTTCGCACTTGCGGCTTTTTTCCTCTCACCTGCGACTTTTCATTAAACGGACAATTCTCGCACCTGCGGCCCAGGTGTCGCACCTGCGGCTCGCAGATGCGGCCAACACAACCGCTCCTGCGGATTCTCTCCCACCTGGCCTCCACCGCACCTGCGACCTTCCTGGACGCTCCTGCGGCTCGCACCTACGGTCAAATATCTGCAAGTTCGAAAATGACAGCAACAGAAACACCAACAACTGATGCTGCATTTTTCAGCTCCAAAAATCCCCGTCCACCATGCGTAATCAATCCCGAGCCCCTCGGGTCCCCAACCAAACATACCAACACATCATAAATGATCATTCAACTTAGTCTCACCCTCGGAACAACCAAAATAACATCAAAACACCAAAATCACACCAAGTTCAAGCCTATGAACTTTGAAATTCCTAAATTCCACCAACGATGCCGAAACCAACCAGAACACATCCGATTGACCTGAAATTTTGCACACATATCCAAAATTCCGTTATAAACCTGTTCTAACTTCCGAAAATCCATTCAGACCCCGATAGACTATTTTCCACTGCCGACCGGAAATCACCAAAAACTAACTTTCGTAAATTCAAGCCTAATTCTACACCGGACATCACAAAAACATTCCGAACACACTCCTAAGCCCCAAATCACCTAACGAAGCTATCCGAGCCATAAAATCTGCATTCCGGGGTCGTTTACCAATAAGTCAACTCCCAGTTGAATTTTTCAACTATAAGGCTATTTTTAGATACTAAGTGTCTCAATTCCCACTACAACCACTCCGAACCCGAGCCAACGGACTCCAACATATTATAAACAGTATAACCAATGCATGATAAGTCACAAACAGTAATAATAATGCAGATTCTACGAAACGACCGGCCGGGTCGTTACATTCTCCCTCTCTTAAACAAACATTCGTCCTCGAACGGGTCTAGAAACATACCTGGAGTCTCAAACAAGTGAGGATACTTGCTCTGCATCTCCCGCTCGGTCTCCCAAGTAGCCTCCTCTACTGGCTGACCTCTCCGCTGCACCTTCACTGAAGCTATATCCTTAGACCTTAACTTTCTGACCTGACGACCCAAAATGGCCACTGGCTCCACCTCATATGACATATCACCCTCGAGATAAACTGTGCTGAAGTCCAAAACATGAGACAGGTCACCAATATATTTTCGGAGCATTGACACATGGAATACCGGATGAACACTCGACAAGCTGGGTGGCAAGGCAAGTCTATAATCCCCCCCCCCCCCCCCCCCCCAATCTTCTGACGCACCTCAAAAGGCCCAATGAACCGGAGACTTAGCTTTCCCCTCTTCCCGAACCTCATGACACCTTTCATGGGTGACACCTTCAGCAGTACCTTCTCTCCTACCATGAAAGACACACCCCGGACCTTCCGGTCCGCATAACTCTTCTGCCTAGACTGCGCCGTGCGAAGTCGCTCCTGAATCAACTTCACCTTCTCCAACGCATCCTGAACCAAATCTGTGCCCAGTAGCCTAGCCTCATCCGACTCGAACCAACCAACCGGAGATCTACACCTCTTACCATATAAAGACTCATACAGGGCCATCTAAATATTGAACTCGTAGCTATTATTGTATGCAAACTCCGCAAGTGGCAGAAACTGATCCCACGACCCCCCCCCAAAATCGATCACACAGACACGCAACATGTCCTCCAAAATCTAAATAGTCCGCTCCGATTGCCCGTCGGTCTGAGGATGAAATGTAGTGCTCAACTCTACCTGAGTACCCATACCTCTCTGCACGGCCCTCCAAAACTGAGACGTGAACTGAGTACCTCTATCAGAAATGATAGAAATCGGAACTCCATGCAATCGGACAATCTCCCTGATGTAGATACTCGCTAACTGCTCCGAAGTATAAGTAGTACTGACAGGAATGAAGTGCGCGGACTTGGTCAGCCGATCCACAATGACCCAAATAGCATCAAATCCTCTCGAAGTCCGTGGGAGCCCAACTACAAAGTCCATGGTGATCCGCTCCCACTTCCACTCTAGAATATCTAACCTCTGAAGTGATCCACCTAGTCTCTGGTGCTCATACTTAACCTGCTGTCATTTGAGACACCGGGCTACATACTCAACAATAGCTCTCTTCATCCGCCTCCACCAGTACTGATGTCTCAGATCCTGATACATCTTCGCGGCAACCGGATGGATGGAATACCGCGAGCTGTGGGCCTATGCTAATATCAACTCTCGAAGCCCATCCACATTGGGCACGCAAATACGGCCATGTATCCTCATAACTCCGTCATCACTAATAGTCACATCCCTGGCATCACCTCGACGGGCCCTGTCCTGAAGAACTAACAAGTGCCGGTCATCATACTGGCGTGCTCTAATCTGATCATAAAGGGAAGACCGGGAAGCCATGCTAGCTAATACTCGCGGAGGTTTTGAAAAATCCAATCTCACCAACTGACCCGCTAAAGCCTGAAAGTCAAGTGCTAAAGGTCGCTCTGCTGCTGAAAGGTAGGCTAGACTACCCAAACTCTCGGCTCTGCGACTCAATACATCAGCCACTACATTGGCCTTCCCCGGATGATATAAAATAGTGAGGTCATAATCCTTGAGAAGCTCTAACCACCTCCTCGGACGCAAATTCAAGTCCTCCTGCTTCAGCAGATACTGCAAACTACGATGATTAGTGAAAATCTCACACTGCACTCCATACAAGTAATGGCGCCAAATCTTCAAGGCATGAACAATGGAAGCTAACTCAAGATCGTGCACTGGATAATTCTTCTCGTGCACCTTCCACTGCCTGAACGCGTAGGCAATCACCCTACCGTCCTGCATCAGTACTGCTCCCAAGCCAACTCTAGAAGCATCACATTAGACTATATAAGAACCCGAACCAGTAGGCAAAACCAACACCGTGGCTGTGGTCAATGATGACTTGAGCTTCTGAAAGCTCTCCTCACACTCATCAGACCATCTGAATGGAGCACCCTTCTGGGTCAATCTTGTCAAAGGCGAAGCAATAGAAGAGAATCCTTCCACAAAGCGACGGTAATATCCCTCCAAACCAAGGAAACTCCTAATCTCTGTAGCTGAGGACGGTATGGGCCAACTCTGT
The DNA here is from genome assembly GCA_005239495.1 of Nicotiana undulata. Lineage (NCBI taxonomy): Eukaryota > Viridiplantae > Streptophyta > Magnoliopsida > Solanales > Solanaceae > Nicotiana > Nicotiana undulata. Next base: position 41,371 of record ML296339.1, read on the forward strand.
ACCGCCTCAATCTTCTTCGGATCAACCTGAATACCCTCACTAGACACCACGTGCCCCAAGAAAGCTACTGAACCAAGACAAAACTCACACTTGGAGAATTTTGCATAAAGATTTTCCTTTCTCAACCTCTGTAACACAACTCTCAAATGTTGAGCATGCTCCTCCTGGCGACGAGAATATGCCAGGATGTCATCAATGAACACAATGACAAAAGAATCAAGGTAAGGCTGAAACACACTGTTCATCAAATGCATGAACGCGGTTGGGGCATTGGTCAGTCCAAATGACATAACCAGAAACTCATAATGACCATATCTGGTCCTGAAAGCAGTCTTCAGAATGTCAGAATCCCGAATCTTCAACTGATGATACCCGTACCTCAAGTCAATCTTGGAGAATACTCTAGCTCCCTGAAGCTGGTCAAACAAGTCATCAATAAGAGGCAAAGGATACCGGTTCTTCACCGTAACCTTGTTCAGTTGACGATAGTCAATACACATGCGCATAGAGCCATCCTTCTTCTTCTTCACAAACAACACCGGTGCACCCCAAGGTGACACACTAGGTTGAATGAACCCCTTATCTAGGAGTTCCTGAAGCTGCTCTTTCAATTCCTTCAACTCCGCTGGTGCCATACGATAGGGTGGAGTAGAGATAGGCTGGGTGCCTGGCACCAAGTCAATACCAAAATCAATGTCCCTGTCAGGTGGCATACCTGGCAGGTCTGCAGGGAATACGTCCGAAAAATCACGGACCACTGGAACCGAATCAACAGAAGGAGTCTCGCTACTAACATCCCTCACAAAAGCAAGATAAGATTCACATCCTTTCTCAACCATACACTGAGCCTTCAAGTAAGAAATCACTCTGCTAGGCACATGCTCAATATACCCTCTCCACTCAACTCTCGGAACTCCGTGCATAGCAAGGGTCACGGTCTTAGTGTGACAATCAAGAATAACATGACATGGGGATAACCAATCCATGCCTAGTATCACATCAAAATCGACCATGCTGAGTAAGAACAAATCCACTCGGGTCTCCATACCCCCAATAGATATCACACACGATCGATACACACGGCCTACAATAATAGTATCGCCCACCGGAGTCGAGACATGAACCGACGTAACTAAGGACTCACGGGGCATATTCAGAAAGTGAGAAAAATACGACGAATTATAAGAGTATGTGGAACCAGGGTCAAATAAAGCCAGAGCATCAGTATGACAAACTGAGATAGTACCAGTAATCACCGCATCGGAGGCCATAGCATCAGGCCTAGATGGAAGTGCATAAATACGTGGCTGGCCTCCACCTGCTCGACCTCCCCCTCTAGCTGCCTGACCACCACCCCTGGCTGCCTGGGTGGGTGGTGAAGTGGCTGGGGCTGATGTCGATGGCTGAACCCTCTGCTGAGATGAACTACCAGGACGAAGAGGACACTGCCTCCATAAATTTCCAAACTATCCACACTCAAAACAACTACCTGGAGCTGGAGATGGGGACTGAAGGGAACCCCTACCACTAGAATAGCCACCAGATGAACCATGCATAGAAGAACCCTGGAATGATGATGCTTTGGAGGAGCTTCGAGCTGGAAGTGCACTAAAGGAAGAACGTCCCGGATGAGAGCTTCGGGGACCCTGCCCCGAAGATGCACCACTGTAAGCTGGGCGAGCTGGCTGAGGGGGTCTGAATGGGCGACCTCTACTGTGCTGAAACTGCCCTCTGGGAGGGGCACCACTGAAGTTACCTGATCCCTGAGGCCTCTTGGCCTCCCTCTCCTCACGCTCCTGCCTGCGAACCGAATCAATATCCCGAGCAATGTCAACAACCTGCTCGAATGTAGCTCCAGACACTCTCTCCCTGGTCATCAAAATCCGAAGCTGATACGTGAGGCCATCTACAAACCTCCCAATCCTCTCCCTATCAGTAGGGACTAACTCAGTAGCATGCCGAGCCAACTCAGAAAACCGCATCTCGTACTGTGTAACTGACAACTCTCCCTAGCGTAGCTGCTCAAACTGCCTGCGTTGCTCCTCCCTGTGGGACTGAGGAACATACTTCTTCAGAAAAATAGTGGAGAACTGCTTCCAGGTGAGGGGTGCTGAACCAACCGGCCTAAGCCTCTCAAATGCCTCCCACCAAGTGAAGGCAGCACCAACAAACTGAAATATAGCAAACGAGACCCCGTTGGTCTCCAGAATCCCAGCAGTACGGAGTATCCTTTGGCACTTATCCAGAAAACCCTGGGCATCCTCACCTTCTGTGCCGCTGAAAGTCGGAGGCTGAAGTCTACTGAACCTCTCCAGCCTGCGGTGCTCATTCTCGAGCATAACTGGGACCACAAAGTCCTGAATTAGAGCAACCGGCTGGGCTGGGACTTCCCCCGGTGCCTGAAAACCCTGTACAACATGCTCAGGTGTCCGGGAAACTGGAGTTTGAGTGCCTCACCTCGCCTGAGATGTAGCGGCAGTAGTAGACATAGCAACTGCCTGAGCCAAACTGGTACATACTGTCAAGATCTGAGTCAGCGTCTCTTGAAGACCCGGAATGACAATAGGCACTGCCGGTGCCTGAGCCTGTCCCCCCTAGGGCACCCTCGGTGGGAACCTGATCCTGAATAGTAGGGGGATCCAGTAGAACTACCCCGACTGCTGCACGGGCTGGTCCCCTAACTCCACCACGGCCACAACCCCTCGTGGGTCCAGCTGGTGTCTGGTCACCCTGATACGTAGCGCGTGTCCTCAACATCTGTGAGAGAATGAAACAAGAGGATTTTAGATTTACAGAATCAATAGAATGACACGACAAAGTTCAAGAAAATGAGATTTTTCCTAAGAGTTATGTAGCCTCTCGAAGATAAGTACAGACGTCTCCGTATCGATCCGCAAGACTCTACTAAACCTGCTCATGACCGTTGAGTCCTACGTAACCTAGTGCTCTGATACCAACTTGTCACGACCCCAAATCCTAACTTGTCGTGATGGCGCCTATCGTGGAACTAGGCTAGCCACTATCACATAATTTCACAATTCCTTTAATGAAATTTACCAAAATCATTAATAGAAAGTATAAAGTCTTCTAAGTCTTTAACAAAACGTAATATAATCTAACAGTCTAAAACCATTCCCCAGAACTGGAGTCAACGGATCACGAGCATCTAAGAGTAATACTACATTGCTAATGTCATAATACAATGTCTCTGAACAAATACTAAATACTAAATGAAGGAAGGCAAATAGAGATGCTGCAGATGCTGGACAACTACCTCAAAATCTCGAATGCTGATGACGATCGGACTCAGATGATTACTGCTCAGAACCAATACCTGGATCTGTACACAGAGGTGCAAGGAGTAATGATGAGTACGCCAACTCAGTAGTAATGAAAATAAATCAAGTCTGAAGATAAGAATCACACAGTACCAAACATCAATTCACAAATAGTAAAAATACCGAGTCATAATAAAGTAAACATCTAGTACCTATGTTTGAAAACCAGTTTCCGTAAAAATCCTTTGAACAAGTATATCCTCAAATGTTTCTCAGTAAACTCCCAAAAATCTCAGTATGAAAAATGAAGTGAATCATAATCAAAAGCTTATCAAAATATCATTATAAACTGCCCCTCGGGCCAAATCATCACTCATAATCAGTAACTCAGCACCTCATCATCACTCAGTAATAGTCACTCAGCACCTCACAGTCACTCATACCTCCCAATCACACACCACTCGGCACTCGCACTCAGTAGGTACCTGCGCTCACTGGGGGTGTGTACAGACTTCAGAGGGGCTCCTACAGCCCAAGCACTATAAACAACCAAATCATGGCATCAATCACTCAGGCACTCGACCTCTCTCATATCATAATTATCCTCACAACATTGGACCTCGGCCTCACTCATTCAGACACTCTCAACATGCCACTCGGGCCACAAATAAACGGGGTTCTCGACCCAAAATAGTATTTCATTTCAAGAAATAACAATTTCAACAAATCTGAGTGTCAGCAATTTAACAAGAAGGACTGAGTGAAAAATCATGATCAATATAGTGAGAATATCATAAAAAAGCTGCCAAGGGGTTAAAACAGATCGGCACTAGGCCCCAAACATGGCTTACTACCCAAATATATCAAAACATAGTAATATTATTTAACATATACTTTAAAAGTAGTTACGCAAATCAATAGTTGCCTCAAAAGGAACATATTTCCAAATTTTCAATTCGTTCACGCCCCACACTCGTCATCCAGTGTGTGCGTCACTCCAAAACCGTGAAAGGATTTAAAGTCGGGGGTTTCATACCCTCAGGACAGGATTTAAAGACATTACTTACCTCAAACTAGCCCGAAAAGCTACTCTGCAACTCGCTTGCCCCTCGAATCAACTTCCGAGTGCTCCAAATATATCAAGATCAGATTTTTCACATCAAATTATGCTAGAGAGATGAAACCCAATCGAAAAATATCAACTTTATGAACAATTCTCGAAATTAGCCAAAACCCGACCCCCGGGCTCTCGTCTCGGAACTCGACAAATTTATACCAAAACGATTCTCATCATCTCACGAGTCTGTACATATAACGAACGCTGAAATCGGAGTCCAAATGACTCAAATCACCCTTAAAAGGTCTCTTAAACTCATGCCCTAGTTCTCCCTTTTCCCACTGATTTTCTCCAATTAACACTACTAATTAGGTCCTTAATCACATATAATCGAGTTAATAAGTCCAAAAACCTTACCTTAATGAAGAACAATCGTTTTCCTCTTCAAAAACCTTCCAAAAGCTCGGAACCCGCAATAAAAATGGTGATAGAAGGCTAAAAATTGCTAAGTCCTCTTTTATACTTTCTGCCCAGACTTTTCGCACCTGCGGCCCTTTTCCTCGCATCTGCGGACCGCACCTGCGCTCAAGACCTCCGCACCTACGACTTTTCATTAAACGGACAATTCTCGCACCTGCGGCCCAGGTGTCGCACCTGCGGCTCGAGATGCGGCCAACACAACCGCTCCTGCGGATTCTCTCCCACCTGGCCTCCACCGCACCTGCAACCTTCCTGGCCGCTCCTGCGAAAACTACAGTGAAGCACAAAGAATTATCTTCCAGCAAAACAGGTGCATCCGGAAAGAAATATGGCCATAAGATTGGGCAAGTTGGAATTATACCAACACTCATCCTCACTGGGAAAAAGTCCGAGAAGCAACAAAAGAATATCAAACTCCGTATGAAATCATCTGGGAAAAAATCACTCAGGACATCTCCAGATTAAGGTTGCGAATCACATCCCACAATCCAAAGGAGAAGGAACATGCCGAAAAAGATCCATCAAGTTCTAGGCGTTACTACACAAGATCTCTGAAAAGATGCCTAGAAGACAAACCTAGACAGCAGCAGAAATACCAGCAGCTGATGCTGCATTTTTCAGCTCCAAAAATCCCCGTCCACCATGCGAAATCAATCCCGAGCCCCTTGGGTCCCCAACCAAACATATCAATACATCATAAATGATCATTCAACTTAGTCGCACCCTCGTAACAACCAAAATAACATCAAAACACCAAAATCACACCAAATTCAAGCCTATGAACTTTGAAATTCCTAAATTCCACCAACGATGCCGAAACCAACCAGAACACATCCGATTGACCTGAAATTTTGCACACATATCCAAAATTCTATTACGAACTAGTTCTAACTTCCGGAACTCCATTCCGACCCCGATAGCCTATTTTCCACTGCCGACCGGAAATCACAAAAAATTAACTTTCGTCAATTCAAGCCTAATTCTACACCGGACATCACAAAAACATTCCGAACATACTCCTAAGACCCAAATCACCTAACGAATCTATCCGATCCATAAAATCCGTATTCTAAGGTCATTTACCAATAAGTTAACTCCTAGTTGACTTTTTCCACTATAAGGCTATTTTTAGATACTAAGTGTCTCAATTCCCACTACAACCACTCCGAACCCGAGCCAACCGACTCCAACATATTATAAACAGTATAACCAATGCATGATAATTCACAAACAGTAATAATAATACAGATTCTACGAAACAACTGGCCATGTCGTTACAACTACACCTGTGTGTAATTCGTTCTATCCTGGGAGGAAATAATCCATAACCTTGGGTACTAGGAGGAGATTAAATTCCTTAAGGAAACACTGTGAATTCAGTGGGCTCGAATTGGTTTTTATTTCGTTTACATTTCTGTTTGAATATTATTTTATTATCTCCAGAATTATTTTACAAATACAGTTTACTAACAAGCTTAAGGAATTAAATTTTTATTTTCTGTATTTGTGTTATACTCACTGTTTCTGGGGAGTAAAACCTTTGTGGTTTTCTACTCTATTGGAGATTAAAATCTACGTGATTTTAACGTTGGTTTGTATCATTCTTTTATAGAAATGACGAATGAAAACGGGAACCAGACTGTTCCTATGGTGACTGCCAATGCATCGACTAGCCGAACAACACTGGCAGAAAAATCGGAAATTTTTTTCGGGGTTGACTTCAAGCGCTGGAAACAAAAGATGTTCTTCTACTTGACTACTTTAAGTCTGCAGAAGTTCATCAAGGAAGATGTTCCGGTGCTACCCGATGAAACTCCAGAGACTGAATGCTTTCTCGTGATTGAGGCATGGAAGCATTCAGATTTTTTGTGCAAGAATTATATTCTTAGCGGACTGGAGGACGCTTTGTATAACGTCTACAGTGGCGTGGCAATGTTAAAAGAAATGTGGATTGCGTTTGAAAAGAAATACAAAACTGAAGAAGTCGGTTGAAGAAGTTCGTTGCCACAAAGTTTTTGAACTACAAAATGGTAGGTAGCAAGTCTGTTATTACCCCAAGCCCAGGAATTGCAAGTGATTATTCACGATCTCCTTGCTGAAGGTATAAGTCGAACTAATTCTAATGTTGAACGCAGTAATTTTAGTAGTTTTACTAACAGAAGTTTCATTGAAGGTCTTGTCATCAATGAAGCATTCCAAGTAACATCGATGATCGAGAAGTTGCCTCCTTTGTGGAAGGACTTCAAAAACTACTTGAAACAGAAACGCAAGGAGATGTTGCTTAAAGATCTCATTGTTCGGTTGAGAATCGAAGAGGACAACAAAGCTGCTGAGAATCGCGGCCGTGGAAACTCAACAATAATGGGAGTAAACATTGTTGAGGATACTTCTCAAAATAAGAGAAAGAGGAAGAAGGCTTCTGGACCGAAAAGTAACCCAAACAAGAAGTGGTTCAACGGTAATTGATACAACTGTGGGAAAGCTGGACACAAATCTACAAATTGTCGTGCTCCAAAGAAAGACAAGAAGAAGGGTCAAGCAAACATGGTTGAAAAGCACGAAGATGTTGATGACTTGTGTGCTATACTTTCTGAATGCAACCTGGTGGGCAATGCAATGGGATTGCGGAAAGAAAGAATCGTTCATTAAAGGAGATGATGAACGCATTGTTGATAAGTTCTGGTTTGCTACAGAACTTGTGTGGGGGGAGGGGGGGGAAGCCATTCTTACGTCTAACCGAATACCAAATCGAGTACCCCATAACAAAACACAATCCATCCCATATGAAAAGTGAAAAGGAAGGAAACCCAACTTGAATTATTTTAAAGTGTGGGGGTGTTTGAAAAAAGTGCAAGTTCCTAAACCCAAAAAGGTTTAGGACCGAAAACCATTGATTGTGTTTTCATAGTATATGCTACCAATAGTAAAGCATATCGATTTCTGGTTCATAAATTAGAAAATCCCGACATTCATAATAATACGGTTATAGAATAAGATAACGTTGAGCTCTTTGAAAATATATATCCGTATAAAAAGGAATGTGAGTCGATTGGTGAAGAATCTAAACGCCCTCGAGAAGAAACAAAAGAAAGTACATTTAATCAGGAGGATCCAAGACGTAGTAAACGTCAAAGAACGTCTACTTCATTTGGACCAAATTTTGTGAATTTCTTATTGGAGAATGAGCCTCAAATATTTAAAGAAGCTATGTCTTCTTCGGAATCATTATTTTGGAAAGAGGTAGTCAATAGTGAAATAGAATCCATATTGAACAACCATACATGGGAATTGGTTGATCTTCCTCCTGGATATAAACTGTTGAGTTCTAAATGGATATTTAAGAGGAAAATGAAAGATGATGGCACTATTGACAAATATAAGGCAAGACTTGAGGTCAAAGGGTATAGACAACGAGAAGGTCTTGACTATTTTGATACATACTCTCCAGTTACAAGAATTACGTTCATACGAACGTTAGTAGCGTTAGCTGCAATTTATGGTCTTGCAATTCATCAAATGGATGTTAAGACGGCCTTCTTAAATGGAGAGTTGGAGGAAGAAATCTACATGGAACAACCTAAAGGGTTTGTGGTTCCAGGTAAAGAAAAGAAGGTATGTAGACTTGATAAGTCCATTTACGGATTAAAACAAACACCCAAACAATGGCATGCGAAATTTGACCAAAAAATGTTGTCAAATGGTTTTAAAATAAATGAATGTGATAAATGTGTTTACATTAAAAATGTTCCAAATCACATAGTCATTGTTTGCTTATATGTGGATGATATACTGATAATGAGTAATGACATTATCAACATAAATGCGGCTAAGCATATGCTAACTGGCAAGTTTGATATGAAAGACTTGGGAGTTGCTGATTTAATTCTAGGAATTAAGATCCATAAGAATTCTCAAGGTATGACATTGTCACAATCTCATTATATTAAGACAGTACTTGAAAATTTAAAGCACTTGGGCTTTAAAGTTGCAAAGACTCCAATTGACGTGAATCTTGCATTAGCAAAGAACAAAGGCCAAAGCATATCACAATTAGATTATGCTCGTGTGTTGGGATGCTTAATATACATCATGAATTGTACACGACCAGATATAGCTTGTGCTATAAGTAAATTGAGTCGATATATGAGCAATCCAGGTCAATCTCATTGGATGTCCATGAAACGAGTTTTGGGGTATTTACTACATACCCAAAACTTTGCTTTGCACTACAGTAAATACCCTGCGGTCATTGAGGGATACTGTGATGCAAATTGGATCACCGGATCAACTGATTCCAAGTCCACAAGTGGATATGTATTCACTATTGGTGGAGGAGCGGTATCGTGGAAGTCGTCCAAACAAACTTGTATTGCCCACTCTACAATGGAGGATGAGTTCATAGCCTTAGATAAAGCCGGTGAAGAAGTTGAATGGCTCCGAAATTTCTTGGAAAACATTCCATTTTGGCCCAAACCGTTGGCACAAATATGCATACATTGCGATAGTCAAGCGGCAATTGGAAGGGCTGGGAGCATTATGTATAACGGTAAATCTCGTCATATACGATGAAGACAAAAAAATGTTAGGCAATTACTCTCTTGAGGAATTATCACGATTGACTATGTAAAGTCAAGGGATAATGTGTCGAATCCACTTACAAAAGGCCTAACTAGAGAGGTAGTTGAGAAATCATCAAGGGGAATGGGACTATGGCCGAGAANGAATCACCTATGTAAGTGTGAAGTGTTATCCGGTTCAAGGAGAATTTTGCAAGGCCAGTTCTCTATGCACTTATGAAACTAAGCGGTGTTCATGGCTGAAATGAACACAATAATGAAAACCAAATACGATTAAGGGTTGGTTGTGTGACTTATGGTTGTCTAGGTATACACCAAAGTTCGACGGTTCAAAGATATCAAATCTACCGATTGATCGAGTATGTCCGACGTAAGTTCACTACGGAAAGTTCAAAGGGAAACCTACTTATCCAGATGCAATTAATCTTTGCTTGCGAATCACACATTTTTTCATGCATACTTCCGTGATATAGCCATTCCCCATTCATGTGGGGAAATTTGGGTTTTTAAGCTATTAATGCTTAAAATAGGGTGAATGTGAAAAATAAAATATTTAATTTTTCCTCCTTGATTGTCCCATATGGGAAGAAGAAAAGGATTTTGATGGGTATATAAACAATTGCTCTTCTTCTAGCACATAAAGAGTTGAGAAGAAGGCAAGTTTCGCGCCGTCGTCGTCGTTATTAACAGAAATGTTATTAAATATTCATTTTAATAACAAGATATTAATATTAAATCCAATTCAGTTATCTCTTTTTCAGTTTTCTGTTTTTCTAACAAAAAATTAACTACCCTCTTCAATTTTTCCTCTTTATTGTTGAGTAAATAGCCATTTATGTTATGGCATTTATGTTATGCCCGTTTTGCAAAAACAATCATTTTAAAGAGTTGCACCTCTTCAGGTTTCAACCCAGCATTGACTATAAATACAAGTCCATAACCTTGGGTAATAGGAGGGGATTAAATTCCTTAAGAAAATACTGTGAATTCAGTGGGCTCGAATTGGTTTTTATTTCGTTTACATTTCTGTTTGAATATTATTTATTACCTCCAGAATTATTTTACAAATACAGTTTACCAACAAGCTTAAAGTAAAAGATAACTTATCAATAACAAAAATATGAATATCATAAGAGTATAACAAAAGGATAAAATTAAAATACTTTATAGTAGAGAAGTGAATTTATGAAAGAAGAACCACCAAAGGATGTGGTGCAGTGGATGAGACTTTACTTTCCTTAACAAGAGATTTTGGGTTCGAGCCCTGGGTATGAAAAAATCTTCGGTAGAGAGCGCTTCCCCCCGAATGGGACCCTACACGGCGCAAATCTGAATATAGTCGGGCTCCAATGCGAGTACCAGACACCGAGTAGGAAACTAAAAAAGAAATTGGGACACAAGATTATTTTTTTTATCTATTTGCAAATTAGGTATACATCATCTCAAGCAAATGTCTACCTTCTTTAATGGCTCCTAAGCAGTGTTAAATACAGTCAAACCTCTTTGCAACAATCTTATTTGTTTCGAATATTTTTGAATGTTATAGGGAAGTGTTGTTATAGAGAACATATATTATAACATAACATAAACATTGGTTACGGAAAAGTTTGACTTTTACAGATAAGTGTTGTTATATAAGGATATTGTTATAGAAAGGTCTAACTCTACTCTACATATTTGGATTTATCTCATAACAAGCAAATTTATTATTGATATCGTGGTGCAAATGACATAAACATACAAGTAATGCAAATTATCTGGACAACTTTGAGAAACATAAGTCGGTGAATGTTGAGTTGGTTGTGCTAGGAATTCAATAGCAAAGTAATTTTTCGGTATACAGAACACACTGATCTAACTAATTTAAATTTATGATGTGTATGATCCATTAAAGAGGAAAATGCTTTTTACCAGAAATTAAATTTCTTTATTTTCAAGACTCAGGCACCAAAATATTTATTTAAGGATAGAGAAATCTCAATCTATTTTGTTACCCCTTCGTCAGGCTTCAACTGGAAGTGCAATCTTCATTCTTCACTTGAAATAGTGAAAGGATTAATATCTATTCATTGAATTTATTTGGTATATGAAATACAAAACATATCCGAAAATACTAATTGTATAAGTATTTTTCTTCTTGTTTCTTTTTTCCCTCAAAAGATCGAGTGTCCTTTAAGGTTTTCTACTATTAAAAATAATTCGACGAATTTCACTATAGTAAGAAGAAGTATTTCAAAAGTGTATTTATTGGTTCGAGATAATGTCTGACCCAAAATTTAGATCTATGTTTAAACAATTAGATTTAATAAAATAGAATCAATCTTAGCCAATATTAATGTTCAAAAGATGTTTTAATCGGCATTGTAGCAAGATGATGTGCGTATTACTTTAGCTAGTAATAAATGACGATAACAATATCAATGTTTAATAATCCAGAAAGATAGACAATAACATCATTACATAATATTAAATAGCAATGAATGTTATCTAGTTAAATGAGAGCGTGTGAGTAACCCGAAAAAGGGGAGATCTGAAGATGTTCTTTGTGATAATGATGAATGATTGATGAACCTTTGAATATTCAGATCGTTCTTGAGTTGTGGGGAAAAACTCAACAAGAATCTCAAGAAAAATGTATGTTCCACAGAGAATGTCAATGTGTTTTCTTACAAGTGAATATCTTATGTTATCTATAACTATGTCTCTTTCTATTTATAGGGAACATATACCTAAAAATCCTAATAGTACAAGTATAGAGAATATCCACTAGAATATTATCTTTAGTGTATAATCCTAAAACTAGCAGTTATTATTCTGCCTAAGGCGAATGCTCGTCCTCGACCTTGATCCATAATGACTCCTTAGCTTTGATCTTCAATGACTCATCAACCCTGCCCTTCACCTCTTAGAGACTACTTCGACCTTGAGCAAGCTTTATATAAGTCCTACTGGTGACACGTGGCAGCCCATGAAGGCTTTCTTAATGCTGATACGGTTTAATCATAACAAAGATAATTTTTTATCCATGCAGTTAGTCCCTCTGTCTGTTGAGGTCATCCTCACAGGCGAGTTCAATGAGCGAATAATGTTGTTCTTGCTCAAACTTATCGAGTAAACTATAAGAGTCGTAGTCATCGTGGCGAGCAGGCAACGTGGCCCTCTGTGGGCCGAATATTTCAAATTCCTCAAATTTTCTGGGTAATTTGTTAGAGCCGTCTGGTCCAAGAGATGGGTGATGTCATGACATCATGCGTCATGATGATGCTTGTTCCCGAGGCATTTCTTCGATTTGTGCGTGACCATTGATTCGATCTGCCGCTTTGATTCCGATGCCAATTATGATGAGCCGTATCGGGTTTGGTACCCATTAAGTCAATACTTTTCGGGTTTTGTGCCTTGATTTATATTGATAGAGGCTGTTATACCTGAATTTGAAATTTTGCTCTCCTAAAGTTTTGAGATATCAGCCTTCTTCTCTGAATCTTCTTTCTCTGTTCTGTTGCCTTACACCATACCCCAATCTCTCTTTCTTGTCTTCTTCCTCATTATCTCGAAGTGTGTCAAACTTATCCTTAGATGCTAGTGAAGGGAGTCGCGTTGCCACCCATGAGGAGAATGTTTCCGCCATTGCCAAGGATGAAGCTTTCCCGTCAATGGAAGAGATACTCCCCTGCAACCCCGAAGCTAGGTATGATCTCACCCAATCACCGGATGTGGAACCTAGGAATTTTCTATCGATGTGGCATCCAACGAGTTGGTTGAATTCAAAGCCAAGTTGGTCTTCCCAAACACGTCGAATTGATCCCGGCTGAAGGGGACGTGCTGCAGGTTCATCATCCTGGGTACTGCACTTTATACACCTACCCTTTCCTCATCGGTTACTCATTCCCTCTTCTTCCGTTGGTGGAAGAATTTTGTCGCCACTACCGCGTTCGCCCTGCTCAGCTTGCACCGTACGTCTATAAAGTTATTAGAATGTTGACCAAATTTGCCAAGCAAGTTGGGGTAGAACTTACATTACGGTATTTGGTGCACCTGTTTGTACCTAGATTTTATAGGGGAACGATGATTAACCATCACCACCATGGAGGCAAATGCTTGGTGATGAAAACGGACAACAAGGCCAGTCGCTAGTTCTGGCTTAACTTCTTTTATGTCAGAACTAGAACTGAGGATGTTGTGGCTAACGTCGACGGCTTTCCTGAGGCTTTGAACTATACACGTAAGTGCCCTTTTTTCTCTTTGTTTTTTTGCTTACTGTGAGTTGGTTAAATGATTTTCCCTTTCTTGCAGCCAACAACCAGCCTCCTCTTTTAGTCGTGTGCATTGCCGATTGGGTAGAGAAGGTGGAGTCTTCTCGGTTGTAGACTCGGAGGAGAGTAGAGTTCCTTCAATTAGCGAACCTAAGCCTTCGTTCCGAGTAGGAGAACGACCTGACAACGACAAGGGCTAAGGATGACCGAATTGAGGAGAGGATTGAGTAGTTGGACAAGGAAACCTCTTATCATTATGATCGAGTTGCCGTTATGGAGGTCAAGAAGGCTCAACTGCTTGCGCAGCTGTCACGACCCCAAATCCTAACAGGCCGTAATGGCGCCTATCGTGGAACTAGGCTAGCCGACCATCACTTTACTACGCTTTTGTTCAATCATAACAGTTCACAATTAGATAATCAGCAAGCAACCATAGCATAAATAATATAAATAAGTCTTAGCATCCCCATAATATTCTAAACCACCTCCCAAGAACTGGAGTCAATAGTCATGAGCATCTAAGAATAAATAAATCTAACTCTGCTAAAACCATGATATATGTCTCGGAATCAAATGCTAAAACTAAATGAGGAAGGGAAATGAAGAAGCTGTGGACGTTGGACAGCTACCTCGAAATCCCGTAAATGCTGCTATCAAACCTGCGTCAGCTACTGCTGCGAACTAGTACCTGGATCTGTGCACAGGGGCACAGGGAGTCT